>JBBWSL010000254.1:0-37570 GCA_038088545.1 Diaporthe humulicola | reverse complement strand
GCCCCCCCCCCCCCCGCCGCGGGGGGGGTATAGCCGCACCTACCTATACGGACTACATACCTAGTCTACCTGGACCTAGGCATGTATGCATGTGGCCTAGTCGATGTGGTCTACTATGTACAACAGGGCCGGCATGCTTTGTTGAATCAAAGTTTTCTCCTCGGCAGCCCTTCACCAGACTCCACTGCGTACAGATCGCGTTACCTCTGTCCGCTGGCAACGCGTCGATGGTGCGATCCGCCTGGTTTTGTTGAGCTAGCATCGCCTTCTCTCTGCCCGTTTGCATGCAGCATGGCTTTTGGGGGGGGGTGGTTTTCCCCCGTCCCCTTGGACCGCCTTTGGTCGCGATAACCGACGGCTTGGACCCTCCGACCCTCTCCTGCTGCCTCCCGACTGCTGCATACGCCTGCTGCATAGGCCTGCTGCGCACTTACCACCTGGCAGTGAGTGGCACCTGCTTCGCATGCTACCACGCTACCTGGGAATCTACGCGCCAGGCGGAATGCAAAAGTATCCGTGCACAGCTAAGGTGAGTTTCTTCACGGTTGGGTTATCAGCTCAAATACCAGCCAGAGATGGGAATATAAGCCATCAAAAAAGCACTAACATATTCTTCGTTCAATTCTGAATAAGCTGATGATAATAAATCTTACCACATGCTTGGTGGTTGTCGTGTGAAATGTGATGAAAGATGAAGAGTTTTGGTGGTGCTAACGCTTATGCCCGGATACTATTGCACTCCGCCTGCGCGCACGATACCCACGCTACGCAGCAGGGCCATCGCAGGCCCTGGGCCGATGATGGGCAGGAAAAAAAAAAGTCGGTGGCTGGGCGCGCATGCAAGGCCCGCTGGGATTTCCACGACCACAGGGAAGGCCGCAGGGGACGGCGCGTCGTGTATGGCTGATCGAGCGAATCTTAAACATCCCAGCGAGACTGCGGCCGCATATCATGCGGCCCGTCGTGGAGTCCCAAAACCCATCCCGCTACGCCAGTCCACCACACACAACCGACAGAAACCTCCCACCATGGCCCGTCGTAAAGTCGGTGTGTCGTCTGTCCACGAGCAGCCTACCAATCAGCGCTCGACCCTGCCCTTTCCAAAACCTCCCCCGGGCGATCCAGCGCCCGGCGGATCCAGTCCGGTCAGGACTGCCGAGCATGTCGACGCGTGCTACTCGCGACTGCTTCTCGAGCCCCATCGTCAGATCCTCACCCTTGCAGCTGGCGGCTGGCAGCTGGCAGCCCGTCGTCCTCTGCTCGACCATACCGTTGACTGGCTGGCTGACTTGCTACCACAGTATCCGCACACGGCAAGCCAGTCGCTCGCCCGCTCGCCTTCGGTCAACCCTGGTCTACCCGTCGCCCGCGGGCGATCACGGCCTCGCGCCCACGCGCGACGGCGTGCCCTCCTTTGGGGCCCCCGGGCATCTGTTTCGCACCAGCACTGATCATCTCTGCCGCACGACCTTGGGTATCCATCCATCCGTCGCAGGACGGCAGGAGGGACGGCGCCCAATGCCATCATGTTTCGCCAGAATCATCCCACCATGCTCATATCCGGCTGCCCGCCGTTTCGGAGACAGGCAGTCGACAGGTAGGAGGCGGCATCTTCGGCCTTGGCCCACACGGCGGTCAGAGAATCAACGTAGCGCAGGCCCGAGGTGACTGCACAGTCTCGCGCCCAAGGGCTACTGGCTCCAAGCGCGCTCTCCGGACATCGAGTTACCCAGCATCTGTGTCGGAACCTTTTTGGCGGCTCTGCTGACTTGGCCTTGCCCAACTTGGACGGCTCTTCGTCTTCCAACCCAAGCTTGGCCTCCATGGCCGACTGTGGCTCGTTCGTTCCTGTACCTGCGTGGGTTCCAGACACGGAGAGGAGTCGCCCTTGCGACTCCATCCGAGACAGCAGATGATAACACTGTACCCAGGCATCAGCTCATCCTTTACATGGGCAGAATATCACCTTGCCGCGCCTGCCGCTCCATGAGCCCTGCCTTTTGAGTACGCCAGAGGCCTCCAACGCGAGCCGAATGCCGTTGATGGCTGCGTGCCAGGTGTCTGCCCAATGCCAACTCTGAGTCTGTAGAACCTTGGATCCGGCGCCTTGTCCATCTCCACGGGCCAGGAAACGTTCTGCGCAGCGAGCTGGTGAAACAAGTCGTCAGATGCGCTGCAGTCCTGGAAATGTGGGCCTCGACAGTGGCTCCTCGACTGCTGTTTCGCATTCACACAGCTTATCTTATCAGCCCAGCTGGCCTCAAAACCATTCAGAGGCCGTTCCGTGGCTGCTCTTCCTTTCCCTTTCTTTTAGCCAGGCACACGTGCAAACATAGTTGTAACTCAAACAACACTTCACAGACCACATGTGCCCTCATTGCCATAAGACGTGAGGTCCGTCTCAAATAGGGGTTAGTGGAGCCTAAATTTCGCCTTAATCAGCGTGCCTCCTTGAGACTTGGTTGCGGTATGAAACTCCCGCAGCCATTGGGGATGGTGTCCAATTGTCGTCACTCCTGATCTCAGCCTGCGATTTGGTATGTTAGACTTGTCCGTGGTAGATATCTGTACAGGCCGACAACGTCGTAACTCATGTGTATTTACTGACGTTGGAACAAGCTGTGGCCAATGTCACAAGGAACCCTTGTAAACTCTACCCACTTACTCACCCAGTCGTCAGGCATGTCAATAATTTCCCGGGGCCCTGGTGAATGTCTGTGCTCTTCCGGAATCTGCCTATGCGCACCCAAGTAGGCTTTTGCTCTGGATACCACAGTACTGCCATCCTATTTCCGATGTGCACGTCGCCAGCATCAACAGATTCGAGCGGAGGAGACTTGCACGACTTCGAGCGTGCCAAACGCTAGTCTACGTTCCAACAGACGGCACTACACCTCAGGCGCCCTTCTTGACCGTCTCTGCGACCAGGGCTCTGCCTGCGGTCACAGCAAAGCCTTCCCTGCCCGGGCAGTGGCAGCCATCTTGTTTATTACGGGCACATCTCCCGCCGTGCGACCAAGAGCGGAAATTTCGTTTGCACGACGTCATCACGGTCTCTACGGCGAGGGCATCGTTGACACTTGTGTGAACTAGCACGAAAGCTTATTCAGGAGCTGGTCTTGGCCGAGTCAAAGAAACAGCGATTGCTTCTCACCACCAGTGGCTTTCCCTGGCAGGCCTGGGTAGTCTGGTAGTGCAAACAGACACGCATGAATTTCTTCGAGAACAAGGTTTAATGATCCAACATCCGGAGCCCAGAGGTCAACAGCCGAGACACCGGGAAAATCGGGACGTCCCACTTGGGCGGTGAGGACGGCTGGGTTCAACCCAGCGCCATTTCTAACCTGACCCTGGGCGAGTGCCCCTTGGTGGTGACCAACATCACGCTGATACGCGCGTAATGACGGGAATCCTGCGGCGGGGCACTCGAATCCCGATGGTTTCTCATGGTCTTTCTCCAGTCGACAACCCCACAGGACGGCATTCTTGTTCGCATCGGACGTGGAGGCTGGCTTACCCGCCGTGCGGCGCCGTGCGGACCGCAGGCTGACTCCGCCGACAAACATCATCTGCTGGGCCAACACGAAATACACCTTGTCAGGAGTCCTTTTTCCCGTCGGCAGGATCGAAAGCAGGTCCTGTGTGGCATGGGTCTCACGGCGCAGCAGAGCTCGTACTGGCCGGACAGACGCCTGGTGCTCTGAAACGTTCAAGACATTGCCGCGCCTCGTACATCTTGTCGATTGCGCGCGGCTGCGCTGGCTCTCATTCGGTCCAGGACGGTGCATACTTGTTGTACCCGTCAGGGCAAGTGACTCACCGCGTCGAGATCAGCCCACGGTCCTCCCAGGTCAACGCAGCAGGCAGGTCTGCAAGCCTCGAAGCACACCGCGAGAGGACGGGCTCAACTGGTGATCAGTGACAACCTCGTGGAGGCAGCTTATTCGGCATACGGCCATCTGATGTCGTACATACTTCTCGAGCTTGTACCTCACGTGTGCTGTGGGGCAATTTGGGCACGTTTGGGAGCTGCGTCGCAGCTAGGTCTGCTTTGAATACCTGCAAGTCCCACGGGCTCCAGCCGAGACGGTTCCGAGATATACATGTATAATGATCCACCGAAACATTTCTCGGCCCCTTTGTCTGATTGTTTGCACAGGGCTCAGCCTGCCCATTCTAGGGGGGGTCCATCCTACGCTCAGTTGCTTCTAGCATCAAATGCTTTCTTCCGTCCTGGTGCCGTCGATCATGTGTTGACCATGTTTCTTATACGGCCACTCAACTCGCACGGAATGACTGGCGGGGCTTCCCCAAATCAGCAAAAGTCCTTTCTTCTCTCATCTGACCTGCATCGGACAGCTTGTTGGGTCTAGGGCTAGACATTGTGCCCCGAGACATGCAAGCGCTTCCGATGTCCTCTGTCGTTCAACAGCACATGAGCCCCGAGTCTTTCTACCGGGGTGTCAGTTGGGCCACAAAGCCAAAGCCATCGACCAGGAACGGACACAGTCCCGGGAATGTTATGCTCTCGGGTGTTAAGCGTATTTATTACCTATGCAACCTCAGAGGGAAGCACGCTGCGGACAAGCAGCTGCGGCTGTAATTGTGATACTTTGGATGTCGCGCGCAAATGATTGTGTTCCACGTAGCGGAGCCTCTCTCTCTTTCTTTCCTCTACATGTACACAGACACAGCCACTTTAGACGGCTTCAAAGTTGTGTCCGTACACTCCCGCTTTCTGTCGACAGAGATGCATATCTGCAGAATCTGGCAGATTTGTGATGCTTTAGGGCTTTGACATGTCGCGATCCAGGAAATACCTCATACTTTCATGGAACACCTGGTACATTTTTATTCTTCTCATTGGCCTATATCGCTTCTATTTCTAAGTCCAACAACCATTGGCCTGTATTGCCTCTTTTGGTCCCCCGCGGGTTGCCTCATAGAACCTCAAGCTAGTCTGTTAATTGCCAATGGACGGGTCAGTAGGTGCGGATAGACGCGCACGAGACCTTCGGCCTTCTCGCCAGATGCCAGATCAGCTCAAGGAGATGAAGTCCTTCTCGAAGTCCGTTGGGTCTTCTTCACCGACGAACTCCTCAACATCGTCAGAGTCAACATCGTCGCTGCTGACCGAGTTGTTGTCGTCATCGCTGGACAAGTCATCCTCGTCATCTTCAATCGCGTTCTGTTCGAGAGCGGCATTTGCCTTTCGGAGGACGCTTGCCCTCTCTCTATGGGGAAGCTTACAACCCTTTGTCCTACAGACACCTGTGTTGCTGAAGTCAGGACATTCGAAGACATGGCGATCGGGACAGCTGATGCCCTTGTCGCAGTAGCCGTAGACGCCAAACGACTGGCACACCGGAGCACCTGGAGGCAGAATACGGTGAGTATACGGACATTCACTGGCCCTGCAGTTGCCCTTGGCATAATGCACACAATGTGGCGTGCGCTCCGGAACCAGGTCGTGAGATAGGTCACACTGGTCGCCGGCGGGACAAGTCCCCTTCTGAAGAAACTCCTTGCATGCGGCAACTCGGGACGGATCGTGCATGTAGCGGCACATGGGGCCCTTTGGACAAGAACCTGCACACAATATGCCGTCGTCAGTAACATCTGTCCGTGGCCTGCCATGTAGCCGCGGAGCTGTCAGAGCACAAGAGCGAACGGAAGGAACAGGGGGGTACCAATATTGGAAAAGTTTCTGCAAATGACGTTGATCTTTTTGATCCCGGTGGATTGTCTGGATGATTGTCGGTCAGCGAACGCACTCAGTCTGGTAGGGCGACATACCGATGGGCCTTGACGATCGCCTGACGGTACATGTTGCCGTTCTTGGACCGATGAAACTTGACGCCTCCGACCAAGGCCACCTTGGGCGTGGCCTTGGGCCCATTAGGGTCTCCTGATGCCGGTGAGCAAGGATTCGCACGCAAGGGAGAGGAGGATGGGACGCACCGGGAAGCTTGACCAGCTTGCTGCCGTTATTTGCGACTCTGAAGCGGACACCCTCCACCGATATCTCATAGGCGGGAGCCGATGTGGGGTTAGCAGAGGCAGTGGAGGGTTGTGCAGTGTGCTTGAGGTGATTCATCAGTTTGACCCGCTCGCGATGCTCCTTTTGCTGCTGCTTCTGCAGTCTTGTCTGCTGCATGGCCTTGGTCCGCGCCTCGGACTGCTCATGAAAGACACTGGAGTTGATAAGTTGAAGGTGACGGTCATTTCTCGTGACCCATGATGAGGAAGTATCGTCGGACGCAGGACCTGCGGCATGGTTCGAGTTGTTCGCAACATTGGCGTTGTTGAGGACAAGGGATCTGTGTCGATGGACGGGCTTTGCAACACGGTAGCCAGCGCGCCCGGGGGCGGCATAGTGGTGGCGACCGCGGTGGTAGCCGCCACGGCCAGAGGCTGGAGATTCCGGGGCTGGTTAAAAAGTGATTCATCGGACGAGGATTCTGTTTGGCAACATACATCGAAAAGGGGCGGGGGCGGGGGCGGCAGTCGTTGCCTGAGCGAGGCCAGCCTGTTGGTTCTTTGCGCGGTTGATCTGGCCTGTGAAGAATACTCGTCAGAGATATCCGGACCTTGAGTGAGCAGAGCGGTTGCTCAGTCCCCGCTCGCATCGCGTCGGGCGGGAAGGACTTGCCTGCGAGGAGGCTGATCTGCTCCATCAGTTTCTGGTCCTCGTCAGACATGATGGATGGGACCCCAGACTCGAGTATTTCAATGGGTGGTGTCTGTAGGTGAACTGCCGAAATGTTGTGGCGAGGAAGTGGGGGTCAAGGTGCTGTCCGTGGGTGTAAGTGCGCACTCGAATGTTGCAGCAAACGAAGTGTTGACGGAAAGTTCAGCAAGTAGTCTAGATGAGGTCGCGCTTGGTAACTTCGCGGCAGGCTAGATGGCAGGCTGCCTGGGCACCCAAGTCTGCTCAGCTCGTCCATGAGTGCACAGAGTCAGATAAGATAAGATTAAGATCTCTGGCATTACATCATTAGGAAATCCGCGGCAGGCGGAAGGGGTTATGTATCTGACGAGACAAGATAGCGTTACACATTCACGGTGGTACAGGTAGGTAGACTACGTAGGTACCTACTTGTGCACATCGACAGGCAACTGATTCAGGATTGGAAATTACTGGGACCGCAGGCCTCTTTTCCCTTTAGCCTGGCAATAATATCAACAGTCCGTGATGCACTTTCTTTGAAAACTGATCAGACAATAGCTGAAAGCGGAAAACCTGGCCAAGTACCCCTACATGGTGGAAATGGTGCAGAGGCCTGAGAGGGTACCTAGGCAGACAATTCTTACATAAGCTGGCTTGGCTCAAGGCTCCCTGGCGTCTCGCCCGCGCCTCGTTCAATACCTCCAAAGTCACGGACAACTCGACATCGCCCACCAGCAGCTCAGCTCGGAGGTGATTCAGGTCACAGGCACAGGTCACAGGCACAGGTCACAGGCACAGGCACAGGCACAGGCACAGGCGAAAACCTAGACACCTCTCAAGATGGCGGACCCAGCCGTTAAGCCCGACCCGGCTGTCAAGCCTGACCCGGACGCCCTGCAAGGCGGATCCCCGATGGCCGTTGATGCATACGAAGACGACGTCGGCGACCTGGACCTGGAATTCTACGCCCCGAGGGACCCAGAGGGCACACAGTCTGCCCAGGACAAGCTCTTCATGGCTCGCGTCCCCACGTACGTCTGGGCCGCCTGGGACAAGATCGACGACGACACCCCCATCGAGATCGGAAGGCTGCGAGCATGGAGCGAGCCGGACAAAAAGGGAATATCCAAGGTCCGTTTGTATCCCCTCTTCCTACGCCTACGCGCGTTGGCCGCTGACCAGGGTATCCGCCCCTTCTTACAGAGGAAGATGAGACTTTTGCTGAAGAGCAACGTCTCCGCCCACCAAGGCCTACCACGCGAGTACGACCTGGACGATACCAACCTGGCTGTCAAGAACACCTTCATCTTCACCGAGTCGGACATCGAAGGCTTCAAGAACAAGAACAAGTTGCGCAAGGACGCTGCCGATCAGAACATCCCCTCCTATCTCCTGCGGGCCAAGGTAGAGAAGCCGGCTCAGCAGAGCTCCCGTGGCGGGCGTGGACGACGAGGAAGGGATACTTTCAGACAAGTCATTCCCAGTACGTTCCGAGCCCCCGAGACATGACACACACGTGGCCAGACTCTATCTAGGACAACGGACTACGCTAATCGCGGGACAGAAAAAACCGCCATCTATGGCCGCGTCTCACAGGAAGTCAACATGAACCCAATAGGTATGTACTGGCCGCTGGCACGAGACAGGCAGGATCTAACCCTGCGCTTAGACAACCCAGAGACCGCGTACCTTATGGCCGTTCGCGCACAGGAGCAAGTAACGCCGAAGAACACCACCCAGATCATCGACCGCTTCATGGTCAACACCAACGTCGTCCAGGTCGGCACCACACAAGCCACCAAGGCCTTCGAGACCTTCATCAAGGACACGCGCACGCAGACCAAGAAGGCCAAGGCCGAAGCCAAGACCGCACGCATGCCCGAGAACGAGCTGTTGGACAAGATCTTCCAGTGTTTTCGACAGTACAACTACTGGTCGCTCAAGGCGCTTCGCTCTGCTATCCCTCAGCCCGAGGTGTACCTTCGATCGACCTTGGAGAAGGTGGCCGACTTGCACAAGAGCGGGCGGTTCGCCAACAACTGGAGCCTGAAGGCGGAGCACCAGGACATTGGCGCGCAGGCTATGGCGGAAACAGCACCCACCATGAACTTCGCCGAGGATTCCGAGGACGAGGAGATGGAGGATGTTCAGATCCAGTGAGCCGCTCTGGAATGTGCTGCCCGGAGTCATCCGAGGGAAGCGCAGGGTGTGGGGACTGGTCGCCTCCTTTTTACTTACAAGGCGTTTTCGGGGTCAAATGACTTTACTGGCATGGAAGGCTACTATTCCAACTTGATATGATACCCTTGGCCCACAAGGGCTTCCTTAAAATGCGGTCTGCAGTGCGATCCCGACCTCGTGCACAATCAAAACTCGGGCTCAACTTGTATTTACCCAAGTCCAACTGGACCGGCACCGTCACAACCAGACGAGACTGACTAGTCGATGCTATTGCTCATCTGCAGTGCGGTCTAAATCGTCCAGCGTACCTAGCTTGCCAGCCTGCGACTCCTCCATAATGCTGGTGGTGTCTTCAATGTCCCCCACCAGTCTGGCAAGCATTACCTCTATGCGCGCTGTGCTGTCTTCCAAGGCCTCCAGCCGCGTCGTCAGGTCACTCATCTCCTCGCTGTCGTTGAAGATGCCCTGCAGCTCCTGCCGCAGCCCCGGGAACGGCGCCATGCTGTCCCTTCTGCTCAGCACCTTTCCCGTAGCAGGCGACTTGGGCGTCTGCCGGCCGTCGGAGGCGGTGGGGGTTGCCCCTAGCTGGTCACCGGCGTCTTTGGTGCCGGCATTGCCGGCATTGCCGTCCCTCTCGTGTGCTTGTTTGGTCTTGAAGTGCTTGATCATGTTTTGCAGGTTGGTCGAGTCCGCGGTGTTATTTCTCTGGAACTGGCGGCGGATCATGTGGCGCGTCAGGTCGTCATCGACAGAGATGGCATCTTCGACTTCATCCGGAGGCGAGAGGCCAAACACGGCGTGAATGTCACCATGCGTCGTGATGCGCCACTTTTCCCAGAACCAGTGGTACCTCTTATCGGTCCCGCTGTCTGCACCGGGTCGCTTGGTGGATGCCGATACGGGCCATAAGACGCGCCGCTCAACGGCCGCGATGATGAGAAGCAGGGGGAGGTTCAGGAGTCGAACCGCCGCCACATGGATCTTGTGGAACCATCGGGGACTCACGACGAACTTGAGCGGGACCAGGATGAAGAGAGCGAGAATGTTAAAGGGTGGTTGATAAGCGAAGATTGCGTCGCTCTTGACACCCTCCAAGGTCTGGACGGCGTGGCGGTACTGGACCTCGGCGGTCGCGTTGGACACGATGGTGCTGAAGGTGTTTGAGAGCATGGACACGAGGATTGTGAGGAAGAGTGTGTTGCCCAGAAAGGCAAAGGTGACCATGAGACAAGGTCCAAGTATCTGGTGGAACTCGGGCGCCTTTTGAATGCCGGTTCCATCGAGGCCAAACCAGATCCACAGCAGCCACTTGCTCACTGTGATGGTCGAGTGATCTCCGTCACCCAGCCAGATAAGTGACATGAGGAACCCGGCAAAACACCAGGCGGCAAGGGCTGTCAGCGTGGTGAAGTCGGCCATCATAGCCCTTAGGGAGACGAAGAGCAGGTTATTTGAAAGAAGATTGAAGGCGAGACGGGGGATGAGCACAGGAGCACCCATTGCGAGGACGTCGAGGGCCTGCTGGTCGGTATCTTCGCTGTCGGTCCGCCAGCCCTGGATGCGCAGCACGAGGTAGATCCAGAAGATGACGGCGAAGGTGACGTCCAGGAAACTCCACAGGTTCTGGGTGTAGACCTGCCTATGACGAGCTCGTCAGTCGAGAACCGGTGGCACGGACGGACGGACGGACGGATAGAAGGAAGGAATGGTCCCGGGGGGGGGGGGGGCAGGTGGACGACTCACCATCCATGCTCCAGTATCGTGGCGAAGTTGTCAAGAACCCATCCAAATGAGTAGACAGAGAACATGACCTCGAATATGGAAAAGGTAGTGGGGTCCCTCTCGGCCATGAACAGCACGTAGAGGACGAGCAATATGACGAACTGCATGATTTCGAGTATGTTCCTCGTCCTCGGGACGATCAAGCGGTACTGGTTCAGCAGCGATGACGCCCTGGGGTCGTACAGGCTTATTGGCTTCTGCTTGTACCGATCCGGGATGATGTCGATAAAACTGCTAGGTGTGTATATGACGCGGCCCTCGTAGATGGCGTCGATGACCTTCTGGCAGGAGGTGGAGCTGAGAAACAGCTTGCTCTCGCTCAGGATGGCAACCTCGAGGGCGGGCAGGGTGGTGTGGTAGCTGGAGGAGGTGGAGGTGGCAGCCTCACGGCGGATGTCGCCGGGGGCGTTCTGAAAGGGCGAAAAGCCGGCGACAAGAATGTGAGCGAGGACGAGCAGGCCCTCGGGAGCCTCGTTGTCCTCGCTGAAGCGGCGGAGGATGCGGGTGGCGACAAGCTCACACAGGGTAGCACGGGTGTAGTTCACATTCTGCCTGTTGTGCAGATGGGACTGCTCGTGCAGGAACTGGGTGCGGTTCACAAGGAGGCAGTAGACTGGGCCGTATCAGCATCGCGGGGACAGTAGGAGGCGGGCACGGGACAGGAGCGGCTCACCAATGGAGATGTCATCGAGGTCGTACAGCTTGTCGACCAAGGGCCGTATGACAGAGATGTTGATCCTCACGTCCCTCAGCTGCTCCAGACTCATGTAGTCCTCGACAATGGAGACCACATCCCTCCTGATGCGGTGGATGTTGGTGTAGACGGGCAGGTGAGAGTGTGGGTTGGGCACGCATGAGAAGACGGGCTCAGCGTCGGGCTCATGGCTCATGTGCCTCGTCAGCAGCGGCCTCCGTTCCGGCTCCTGGATCTGCAGGTGGCGGTTTCCACGAGGGTGGGAGGCCCGGCTTTGGTCTTGGTGTTGTTGGTGGTGTTGATGTTGATGTTGATGTTCGCCCTGGCCCTGGCTCTGGCCGTTGTGGCCCTGGGCCGACATGGTTCAAGGCCAGCGCGGGCAAGGGAAGTGGGTTTCGTCCGACGCTGCGCTCCAACAGACTCAAGTGTCTCCCGGACAAGATCAAATCCGTGCCCAGGTCGAGGCTCGATGGCCGTGATACGGGATATCCAGGCGTAACCTCGCTGACCCAGTCAGGATTGCGCTCGCTTCGACCGCCTGCGCGCCTGACCACGGACACGGATGCCACGTCGAGTGGGATTGGGCCGGCACTGTTCAGCAAATGAGCCAGGCCCGAGTCGAACGCGCAGCGCTGTAGCAGTGGCCGTGGTTGTGGTTCAGCCGTATAAGGTATGTGGTGCGAAAGAGCTGGCCGGTATAAAGGGCGGTAAGGTAGGTAGGTAGTCTATCCTGACTCGGAGGCTGTTTTGACACATGCAGACTACCTAGGGACCTACCTACCTAGTGTCCGTACGAGGGTTGGCGTGTGGGGTCTGGCCGGCCATGCAGCCATGCAGCCATGCAGCCATGTTGGCAATCAGGCCCAAGGAACTGCGTCCCATCGCGCGTCGCGTTGGTTTTGCGACCAGTTGAGCCGCCTCGATTCAATTAAGCCTTTTTCCCCCAGCAAGCGAGCCGCCCACCTACCGCCCACCTACCGCCCACCCTCCATTCATGTCCCTTTTCCCGATGCACCCCACGCCAGCTTCCCGCGCTGCCCCCATCCAACCTAAGTACCTTGTCTACCTAGGTACGGATACCTGCCTCAAATGACGCAACCTGCAGGGGGGGGGGCTGCAAGTGCCTGGTGATGTATCGACTGCAGTAGCCATCTGCAATGAAATCCTCTCTTCTGGAACAACATCCTATAGAACAATTTTGAGAGAAAAAAGTCACCCCTTTCGGATAACCTGCCCAAGAATAATCTCCATTGTACCGATGTTCTGTGGCATCCTGCACTGCCGACATGCACACACCACGCTTTCTTCCTCGCCACAAGGTCGGCAGCGCGTACTCTCCATTTCTGTTCTTTCTCTTACGATGGCGGTCTGCCAAGCATCTACTGGGCCTGATTACCAGGATAGACATCTCGGACGGCATGTCCCTTCGTATTTTGAAGCCGTCGTCAGTGGCCAACCACCCAGTCCCAGTCCCAGTCCCAATTACAGCCCCCACATTCACGTCTGTGCTGGACGGCGTGACTGCTTGCTCCCTTATGAGACGTGGAGGAAGGCTCGTTTCCTGGTACTCCGCCCTTCCTCGTCGGCCTCCCAAGTGTCGTCGACATAGTTCTTGATGTTCTTCTCCTGGATCTGCATCCCGACAACCTTCAGGGCCGCCATGTTGTAGCCCAACTCATCCTTCTGCCTCTTCAACGCCTGCCTCAAATTCATCCTTATACCGTCCAGCATGACCCTCATCGTCTTGCTGGCCACGATCTGCCTGTGGTGGGTCTTGAGCATGAAGAACAGTATGCGACAGGTCAGAGGCATGTTCATGGACCGCGCCGCGAAAAGGTTGATGAAAGTGAACAACAGAGGGACGGTGGAGAACGGCAGGACGAGCAGCGCATCGTGCAGTGCCGAAGCCTTGATCCGCTGCAGCGTATTCATGACATAGACCTCTGCACTGATGCCGCCCAGTGCCAAGAAGATCGGGTTCCGCTGTGGTGGTGCAACGTTTGGGTTGCCCACCCTTGCCTCCTCCCATTCTTTCACCACGTTGAGATCTTCCATGCCAAGTTCAAGTGCCTCAACGATCCTCTCTCCCGCCATGAGCGTCTCTACCGTCTGCTTGCTGGCAGCAGCCACTTCGCTGTTTTGATGCTCGGGGTCTGCGTCGTTTTCGAGAGACGTCGTCAGCGTGCCTTCGTACAGCTCCTCGATCTCTTTTTCCCGCTCTTCTTCGAGGAAGATCTGCTCGTCTGTCTCCTCCCAGACGCGAATGCTCTTGTCGTGACTCGCACTGACAATCGAGTTGCCGCTGTGGCTGACAGCAAGTGCCCAGATCTCTCCGTGGTGGCCATCTATCCTCTGGATCTGCTCGAATTTGTCCGCATCCCAGTACTTGATGCTACGGTCCTTGCTGGTGCTGAAGAAATGGTGGCCATTTCCATCAGAGTTGTGGGGCACGAAAGCGACCTGCAGAATGCTGTCCTGGTGCGCAAAGAGTGCCTTGTGACAGTCTCCGAAGTCCAGGCCCCATATCCTAACATTCTTGTCCGCTGAACTAGTGACAATCAGCTTGCTGTCGTACGAGATGTCCATGCTCAAGACCGGGAGCTTGTGGCCGTATAGGTTAAGGTAGAGCTTTAATGAGTCTGTGAAAAACACCTTCACCGTGTTGTCCAGTAGAGCGACAGCGAGAAGCTTGGCATCGGGGGAGAACTTCAAGCTCAAAATGTCATCCGCAACCTTGAGAACCCTGGACTGGACTAGTTTCAGTTTTGGGGTTGTCCTGGAGGTCCCCAAGACCTGCTCCTGCACAATCTTGAAGTCCCAAAACTTGATCGACTTGTCTGCACTCCCGGTGACGACAGAACGGCCGTCTGGATGCACGTGCAGGGACCAGATTGCCCCATCGTGGGCCGATACGCTGTCGATGAGGGATGCCGACACGACGTCAAATAGCTCGATCTCGCCGCTCTTGGTGCCCACCACCACGACCTTGTCTCCCGGCAAGAATGAACAGCAGAGGGCATAACCACATTCAAAGGTCCGGATACATGTCTGCGTCTTGACATTCCAGATTTTCAGGCTGCCATTGGCTGCAGATGCAAGCATCTTGTCGTCGGAGCTCAGCGATACAGCGCGTATATCAGCCCTGTGTCCAGGGAGGTCTACTGCAAGGGATCTCGTATAGTCTGGCGCGTCGTCTTTCTTAGACTTGCTCTGTTTCTCCTTCCCCGTGATGTCGTACAGTTCAATTTGGTTGTTCGTCGTGGAGACCAGCAATTGCAACTGCTTGTGCCCGTGGTTCGCCGCCCAGTCCACTGATCGCACCTTTCCTGCTGTCCTGACGACAATGTGCTGGGCGAACAGATCGGACAGCTCCGGCTGGCCATTCTCGTCTTCCTGGCCTTCTTCGTCTGCCATATCGACATCTGCGGCATCTTTGCCTTTTTTGCCAGAGGAGAGTTTTTCGCGGCGTCTCCTCTTCTTTCTGGCCAAACTCTTTTTGACTTCGGCATCAGACTTGATGCGCCATATTTCAACCGATTTCTCGACGCCGTGCACGGCAAAATAGTCACGTCGCGGGTGGAATGAAACCTCAATAGCCCTGTCTTTGCTGTTTCGGAAGAGGGTCCCACGATCCTGGAGGAACTGCTTATTCTGTACATCCACTTGGCGCGCTGCCGCGGAGATGCCCGCCGTGTCTAATGACCAGACCTTGAGTTCGCCGTCATTGCCTGCCGTGATGCATCCGTCCAAGTTGGGGAACACCCCGAGAGCCCAACACTCTCCGTTCGTCTGTGCAACGTGCGTCTCGACACAGTGACGCGATGATAGGTCCCAGAGCTTGATCAGGGAGTCCTTGCCTGACGTCAGCAGAAAGCCCTCGCCTTGTTCCTCCCGGTCCAGTTGCATGGCCTGGTGCGTATCTTCATCCTCCGCCTGGAGGGCCGGCTCGATGAATCGCAGTCCCGTGACTTGGTCCTTATGGCCCCGAAGCTTGTACTGACCAACCTCGGCGACCAAGTCCCATACGATCACATCTGTGTCCTTGGAGCCGCTGGCCAAGCGGACACCGGACTTGTCGAATGCCAACGTGGTAATGGCGGATTTGTGGCCGTTGAAGTTGACTATGGTGGTGGAGATCTTGCTGTCCCAGAGGCGAATGCTGCCGTCTTCGTATCCGACCGCGAATACATCGTTGTCTGCCTTGCTCTGCGCAAGGGCAGTGACCTGTGCCTTGCAGTTTTCATCGCGCCACCGAGACAGGAGCTCGCCTTTCTTGATGTCCCAGCGGATCACCTCCTCGTTGGCCGCAACGATGGCTTGGCCCGCCCCGGTCGCTGCCCCGTGGTTGTTGGTCCAGAGGATGTTGGACGAGCTCGACGTGATCAGGCCGAACGACTTGGAGTGCTCGTACTTCCTGCGGGTATCGTCAGCAGGGTGGTGGGACCTGACAGTTTATCAGAGATGACATACAGATAAGACTTGACCATGTTGGTAGGAGAGCAGGCGGCCTTGCTCTCATACCAATACGTGCTCTTTTGCGTCGGTGCTTGATCTTGTCGGACAAAAAGTTCGAAGCCTTCCTGAATTGGCCACCACCAAAGGGTCGGTACTTTTTTGCAGGGGTCTTCTTATCGATAGTGCAGCCTCTCCCCCCACCGTCCCTCGGACCCAATTACATAACTCATTCCACCGTCCAGGGGGCAAGACACCAGTGCATCATACCGCAAGGTCCCCAACCTACAATCCCCACTGAGCCGGACAGGAGGCAGCTGCAGCTCGGGGTAACAGCACAGTCAAACGGCCCTGGTCACTCGACCCGACTCGACTCGACACTACATCACCTATCCATCGTCCAGTACACCGCGGGGAAATCGGCGACGAGGAGCAACTGTCACGATGCTTCTCCTCGACTACCAGAACGTGCTGATCCAATCAGTCCTGACGGAGCGGTTCTCTGGGTAAGACGTGTTGCTGCCCTGTACCGTGTGCGATCATCGCCGCCAAATGCTGACCTTCTTTCTCCCTCCAGGGCCGCCCCGGTCAATATCGATCAGACTGTGTCCGACTTCGACGGTGTCATCTTCCACATCTCGACCCCCGAGGCCAAGACCAAGATCCAGGTGTCGATCCAGATAAAATGCTGGCGAGACCTCGTCAAGTACGGCGCCGAGCAGGTCCTCAACCGCGAGTATGGCGAGTACGTCGTGCCTCCCGAGCCAGGCTATGACTTCTCCGTCACTGTCGATCTTGAGAATCTTCCGGCTGAAAAGGGTATGTTGAATGAGGACACGCTGCGGAGAGCCTGACACGGATCTAACCCCTGGGACACAGAGGCGAGAGACGAGCTTGTCAAGAAGATATCCCTGCTCAAGCGGAACGCCATGGCTGCCCCATTCGAGCACGCCTACGAGGAGCATTACAAGCTGAAAGAGGAAGCGTCCAAGTTCACGTCCGAGGAGGCCCCGCAAGGCGTTCGAGAGGGCGGGGAGGTCATGTCGATCCATTACCGCGAGGAGGAAGCCATTTACGTCAAGGCGAGCCACGACCGAGTCACTGTCATCTTCAGCACCATCTTCAGGGAGGAGACAGACCGCGTGTTTGGGAAGGTGTTTATCCAGGAGTTCGTGGATGCCAGACGGCGAGCCATCCAGAACGCACCACAGGTGTTGTTCCGTACGGACCCGCCCCTGGAGCTTCAAGGCGTCCCGGGAGTGCAAAACTCCAGCACTGGCGAGATAGGTTATGTGACTTTTGGTAGGCCAGACTTTCCTGCTTGTTCTTTGGAGGACTCAACTGACTGGGCCAAGTCCTGTTTCCTCGACACCTGACACCGCAGCGCATGCCCGAGGTCATCTCGCACATCCAAACATTCCGTGACTACTTCCACTATCACATCAAAGCCTCCAAGGTCAGCACATATCGCCCCTGTGGGCCATGCGGTGGATTCTGACATGACGCAGGCATACATCCATTCGAGAATGCGACGACGCACGGCAGACTTCCTCCAAGGCAAGCTCCCCTCCACCCTGGCCCTGAGCGGTGCAGTGAAACTAATGATACACAGTGCTCCGGAGAGCAAGGCCAGACAGCGAGGAGAAGGAGCGCAAGACGGCCAGCGGACGGACTTTCAAAGTTCAGGGCGCTTGATGCAGTCACTGCTAGGACACCTCGAAGAGGACCATCTTGCCATGTCCTGACAACAATGTCGATTTCCACAATGGTGTTTGTCAGGTTGATAATTGAGTTTTTGGAGGCCGAGAGACAATTAGCGAGAAGCAGGGGGCGGGTACTGCTCGTGACTGCTCCATATCTAGAAGGTCCGTAGACAAGTGTATGGGTGGCCGAGTTTCGAAAAACCGAATGAAATACCCAGTAGTTTCCTATACCGAAACTGGTGCCCAAGTTCCCTCTGCCCCCCCCCCTGGGGGCTGACACAAACCAACCCTCCCCATGCTGTAAGGCCAAAACCCTGGAGCTAGGGGCGGGCGGGCATACAGCGCCAAATTCTAGGAGCCGACTTCAAGAGCCAACAGCTCAATCCACCGGCACACTTTGCCTGTGCCCAACACATGACAGCAAAATGCCATGGCCTTGGTCTTCCTCCCCTTCCGCCGGGGATAAAGAGGGGAAATCGTCCGGACCAGGGGTCAGCACCGTCAGCTGGAACGACTCGCTGGACGTCAAGGACTGGGATCACTACAAAGACCCAAGGACGTGGATCCCGGCCTTCATGATCACAACGGCGCTCCTCGGTGGCCTCAAGATATACAGGACCTACCTGCGACGGATCCCCAGCGCGAACTACGTGCTGCCACACCACTACCGCAAGAGGGTCTTGTTCGGTCGGGTCACGAGTGTTGGCGATGGCGACGGCTTTCATTTGTATCACACACCTGGAGGGCGACTGGCGGGCTGGGGCTGGCTGAGACCCATACCCACCGACAAAAAACAGTTGAAGGGACAGACTGTACGCCTTGGCCGGGAGCCAGCCCTCCTCCGCACCACCTGTTGCTGACCTTGATCCTCCCATCTAGATTCCTATCCGACTTGCCGGCATCGACGCCCCCGAGGGCGCCCACTTTGGCCGCCCCGCGCAACCATACGCCTCCGAAGCACTCCAATGGCTCCAATCGTCCATACTGAACCGCTATGTGCGCGCTCATGTCTACAAGCGCGACCAATATGAGCGCGTTGTCGCCACTATCTACCTGCGCCGCTTCCTGTTCTTCCACCGAGACATAGGGTTGGAAATGCTCCGCCGCGGGCTGGCGACGACGTACGAGGCCAAGACCGGCGTCGAGTTTGGCAGTGAGGCTATCGAGAGAAAGTACAGAGATGCAGAGGCCGAGGCCAAGAAAAAGAACCTGGGGTTGTGGAGCGCCGTGGGAGGGAAGAGCAGGGGCTGGTTTGGACTGGGCAAGCCCGAGGACAAGAGTGAGCAGCCGTTTGAGACGCCGAGGCAGTTCAAGGACAGGATGAGGGACTTGGGAAAGGCTGAGAATGGCGAGTCCAAGTGAAATCTTGGAGCAGGAACTCTACTGGTTAGTGGGCAGAAGTTCCGCCACACCCAAGATCCTCGCAATGCACCACGACTTGGACGGCACAGCTACATGAGCCTACACTGGCTGTCCAGAACGATCAAGTTCTACACCAAGTGTATGGTCTATCCTACGCCTTGGTGCTATGCGAGGCGTGTCCACCGACATCAGGTGCGAGGCACATCACCCTCACCGCCTTCGTTGGGAAATATCTCTCTCTGCGCGGAGGCTCCACCTGATGGTCCCCTGGCCCTTGGTCGCCGTCGTCCTCCAGCTCCATACCCAGTGTCGTGAAGGTGCTCATGAAACAATCGTCGTAAACGCCCATGAAGCTGACCGGGACCGTGATCTGCGGAGCAATACTTTGTGCTACCGCAAACGCTGGCTTGCGCAATGCTAACCTACCCTCTTCACCAAGAGAGAGCACGTAGATTCTCTCTTTTACCTCGAATAGCACGCGTTTGCCACCAACAGTCTCGTGAATAGAAAGCCAGCCCCCCAGGTCGAAGCTCCTATCGCCGCTCGGCTCGCACTCGATGATGGCCGCGACCAGGGCCAGGTCTTGCGGGCGTTGGAGGGCTTGTTGCCAATCCCAGCAGACCAGCAGCCGGCCTCCTCGAGAGACTCCGACCATAGTATTCGTACTCAGCATGCCTGCGCCCCATTCATCTTCGTCGAGGGGAGGTATGGCATGAAGTTCATCTGCGCCCAAATTCCGGCGCGTGTCTCTTGTCAACGGGCCCTGCCCCACTGAAATAGGTGTCAGTCTCTCGGTGTTGTTCTGAGGCCCAAACGGTAGCCCTGTCTGTGTGGAGAGAACGCCGCCAAAACCGCCGATGATGTCGACGATGTTGCTGGCATCAGATGCAAACCTGTCTGGGTGAACAATGTGGTACACCTGGCTAACACTCTGTGGTTGGAGGGTGCCAAGCAGCTCGCCTGACGATTTGTCAAAAAATTGATACCCGTCCGTTCCCATAGAGTACATGACGGCTTTTTCTCCCTGATCGAGGTGCCCAACGGCTCCGTGTGCGATTTGCAGATGGGTCCGCAGCGACACCGGCGTCTCTACATCGTAGACGAACCCCTCTCCCTCGGTAGAGACTACGCAGAGCGTATCGTAGGACAGTTGGAAGCCTCGCGTTTCGGTTTGGTGATGTAAAAGTGCGATGTTTTTAAACTCTCCTCTCTCACAGCCAGGTAGGCCGGTCTTCCATACCTCCAGTGCGTTGCCAAAACGGTCCTGTGTGCGACATCAACGTTAGCAATTCCGAGTCGGACAAGGTAGAGTCTGGAAGGCGAATCAAATCCTAGAGGTCATCCCACGGGAGGTTCTCCAAGAGGAGCCTATCCTATAAGTGATTATTATCTAGGTGGTCATCCTACAAGGGGTTCCCCCAGACGAGGTTCTCTTAAAGGAGTGTATACCACAAGGGATTTAGGAGGAGGCTGAGAGGTATAGGGGGTGTTACCCAGAGGACTCATACCCAAACAGCTGTGCCGTTCTCGTACTCCAGATGGGCAAATGGCCGGACTTCATCTCGCCCCAGGGACCAGAGGAGGTGACCCGTATCCATATCAGCCACGTTGACACCACCTGCTTGGCTTGTCGATATGATGAGCCTGCGATCAAAATCCGGCTTGAAACGCCAGATTGGATGGTTGCCAATCTGGATGACGGATGCGATGGGCATGAGATCTGGGGAATTCCAGGCGTCCTGGAGGAGACAGCGCCGCCGACAGACATCTTTCCAGCTCTTGGCGGCAGAGGTGAGCTCGGGTCGGAAAGCCTTCAAGGCACTCATGTACTCATGTGGTGTTGTCGAGGGCGAGACGTGCGGGAGGTGGGCGGCATAGATAGCATCTTCATGCAGATGGATAAAAGCCTGCCACGACCTGCTGGTCCCGCTCAAGGTTGCGATACTGCTGATGAGTGCGTACTCTAGAATGCGCAGCACTATCTCGGCGGGAAGGGCAGCCAAGGGGTCCATATTGCGCGGACTGGGACTCGGTTGGGGCGTATGTATGGTTGCACGAGGGCTGCGATACTATTGTAACAGACCCGGCCTCACTCAGCATGAGTGAGAAATCGAAAGCCCCCCAAAAGCTTAGCTGTGGTGGGCCTAGGATGACATCACACGGATATGTGATGCACATCCACACGCACACAAGTATCTATCATTATATCCTTGTTATTTCTCCGTCCCCCTTTCGATACAAATTGTACCACATCAACCATGTGCGGTGTGGACAGGCCAGATGTCAAGGGCTTGGTACAGACCGAAGTGAGGCAAGTATCATGACTGGGCACGGAGACTAGTGCATTCAAAAAATGCTGCTTACTGGGTCACTTAGCCATAGCAAAATGTCCAGGTAGGCATTGTTCTCGTGCCTGCGAAGACTGGTTGCTCAAACCAGTGTTGTCTGCAAGGGCCAATGGCTATGCGGCCCAGTATCCATCTACAAATGAGGCGTCTATGAGGTAGACTGGATACCTAGATACACCTGCAGCAGCCATGAGGTTGTGCTCAGTCGACACATTGACAAGTAGCCGCTCGGCCGCTCTGGCTCGGTCGCCTGATCCTCCCGGACCGTCTGGGATATTTTGGGTTGCCCCTGTCTCTGCCGTTGGATGAATGCCTGGCTCCGTTGAGAGGGTGCTGAAAGCAAGCACCGACACCCGGGCAGCCAGGGCATGGCCGAGTGCTTGTGAGTGGCACTGAGTGCAGCTTGCGCACCTGCAAGGACGAGCCCAGGTTGCCAATGGCTTCGCACCAAGTCAGGCTAGAGGCTTCATCCCAGAACGGCCACGAGCGCCGCGCGGACGCATGTAGGCGTCTACTGTAGTACACTGTAGGCTAATGATGGGAGAGATGGGATGGCGGCAAGGGGAGAGGCCAAGACACGGCCCGAGTGAAATATCAGGTGAAGAGCCCCAGTGTACAGGCTTCTTCTTGCTGTTGCAAACATCCATCTAATTGCTCCCAAGCCTGGGCTGTGCGGAGTAGAGCCTGCCTGCCAGCCTGGCCAGGCAGGCTTACATACTGCGCCAGTACATGACTTGGTGCACGATGAAACTTTCAGGGCCCGGCCCTGCGGCCGATGAATGGTTCATGCAGGTTCAACCGGGCTGTCGGCCCTGTCTGCTGTCTGGTGTCTGGATGTCCCCGGGTGACATACAGTGGCATTGCATCTCATGCTTTCGCTTACAATGTGGCAACAGCAGTCTCCATTTACCAGCACAGCACGGAGCGTGCTGGGTCCCAGGAGTGTATTTAAAGCCGGGATGGGTTGCTATATCCTCTCCGCTATTGCTGTTGCTTGTGGTGACTGCTGTTGCTATTGCTGTTGCTATTGCTGTCGCTATTGCTGTCGCTATTACCTTTGCAACAGACCTGTCCCTGTGTTGAACCATATGATGTGCCGTATGACTGATAAACAAATACAGAGCACATGCCTGCCCGCCGCCATGGCGAGGGGGCTGGTGGATGGTGGACGTGATGTGGTAGAGAAGCTTGATCAGATCAGAGCCATCACCATCGCGCACACGCGCACACACGCACACACACTGTGTCTGCGGGCTGCCTGCGGCCAACTCTGTATGTATGGGCTCGTTGTTGAACGATGCCGACCCAAAGAGGGCGAGAGCCAGTCACTGTCTGTGGTGTTGTACTGGTGTTTTGAAGTATCTGGCGAGTTTTGAAAGAGATGGGAGGCTTACAGCCACACAAGTGCCCAGGTACCCAGATTGCCAGAGACATGATCCCGACTACCTAGGCAAGGGTACACAGTGGCCGACTGGCTGCCAGACTCGCAGACTCACTGGTGCCCCCACCCCTGTCTGCGGGTCCCGAGCCCCACCGCTGCAGGAACAGAGGAACTGCTGCCATTCGCCGTGTCCAACCCGGCCATCCCCTACCATCCCAGTACCGTGGCCCCTTCGCAAATTAAAAGATGGGCTTTCTGGTACACAGTCACCTTGGGTTCCCTGCACCAAGCCACAGCCCCAATCTCGTCTTCATCTTGACTCTTGCTTGACACGGCAACAGTGACAAGTCGCAGACTGAGAGGCCTGGGAGAAGAGACGGAAACAGAGGGCAGGAGCGATTGTGAGGGAAGCCAAGTCCTTGCTCTGTTTCTCATCTGCTGGAGGCGGATCGCCCCTTCCCCCGTTTCTCTCTCACACATCAACCACATCCTCCTCCTGCTCTTCCTCCCGCTTGCAGGCCTGCCATCCTTGGCTTTGTCCCTGCCTGACCTGCACCCGACCAGGGCGGTTTAGCTTTGCCGGGCTGCTTTCGTACCTGATTACTTTGGTACCTCTGATGTCCCTGACCCAAGGCCCACCTGTAACCACTCGAACAAAGCCTTCTCCTGATCACTCACGTCCACGCCTGCTTACCACCACACACCGCGACCGCCGCGACCACCGCGACCACCACCACCGCAGCCAACACGGTGCTCAACCGCATTCCCTCGACCTCGTCCACTGCGGCGCGCCTTCCTTTTGGCCTATCAGAGCCAGTTCCGTTCCTTGCCAGGCCACCTCTTCTCTTCTCTCTTCCCGTGCCATACCATTTGGCTGGGCAGCCACAGTTCCTCGACGATAATTTCGGTTCGCCGTGGTGTCCACCGCAGCGAGGACGACATCATCGCCCCTATCGGCATCAATCTCTTGCCTTGGTTATTTCTCCTTCGATATCGTTATCTCAACACACGCTCGTTTCATCGCCACTGCCTCGTGACATTTCTCCGACTGCCTCGCGGCCTGCCAAACCACGCGATCCGCCCCACCGAACCCAAGTCGCCCGCAACCGAGCCGTCGCGACCCTGCTTCCCTTCTTTCTGCTCTTGAGATGGATCACGCGTAGCACATCGACTCTGCAACTTCCAACATTGGCACCCATCCACTCTTCAACCCAACGGGTCGTTCCTCCTCCATCTGGGTGACTTGCGCCATGAGGTCCCCCTCGCGGCGCCGTGTCGCCCGCCAACCGAGGACGGGTGTTTCTGCATTACTCAAATCCTTTCTCACAGTCTCCGCGCTTGCGTCGATACCGACATCGCACGCCATTAATTTTACCTCGGTGCCAGATGCCTTCCTCGATCTGGACATTTCAACACTTGGCAGGGTTGGCTTTGCCGGGGACTTTGCAGGGTTATCACTCTACCAGTTCGAGGGCCAGGACGAGGACCCCTTCAGAACAAATGGCAGCGAGGGGCTGCTGGCTCGACTACCCAATGGAGTTCTCACCACCGTCGTCCAGGCCGACGCCTCGATCCAATCCATGTGCTCCTATGTCACCGATGGAGTCGCGCAGGGCGTCGTGATAGCTGGAAACTTCACCAGCCTCGGCGACCGGGAATCCACCGGCATCGCCCTCTTCAACCCCAACACAACTGAGGTCAGGCAGCTGCCCGGCATACAGGGCTCGGTCAACGCCGTCCTCTGCGACAATGACACGGTCTACGTCGGCGGCAACTTCATGGGCATCGAGAACTCGACAAACGCGGTCTCGTGGAGGGGCACCGAAGCCGGTTTCTCCGCCTTGCCCTTTGCCGGCTTCAACGGCCCCGTTCTGTCCATCACCAAAGCCTCAAACGGCCACATCATCTTCGGTGGAAGCTTCACAGGGCTGGGAAACGCGAGCACGCCTAGTACGCCAGACGAGCAGGTCATCAACCTCTCCACCGCAGAACTCTCCTCCGCGGGCTCAGCTACGACCGAAGGCTTCAGCGAGCCTAGCAACATCGTTTGCAAGACCAGTGGCGACGATGGAGCGGGCAACACGTGGCTGCTCGCCGACAACACGCCTGGATTCTGGCAGGCGAACATGGGCTTCGGCTACCGGCCGACAAAGTTACGCCTGTATAATACACATCAAGATGGCCGAGGCACCAAGACATGGCGCTTCACGGCCCTGCCTATCAACGGCATCATGAATTTCACCTACATCGACCCCGAAACGAAGCAGAATCTCACCTGCACCAGCGAGTGCCCACTGAGCAGCAATGCCGACCTTACCTTTCAGGAGTTCCATTTCGTCGACGTCATAGGAATGAACGCGTTCCGAATCGACATCTCGGACTGGTACGGAAGTGGTGCCGGCCTGAACGGCATCGAGCTGTTTCAAGATGACATCTTTGCGTTCGCCGTCAGTGACTTCAACGAGCCCGCCTGCGCGGCCGTTTCCACCGCGTCCAATTCTACCCAGACCGGCCCCTGGACGGTTTCGTCGTCATTCTCCAACAGCTCCCGGTACCTGACTGCCCAGCTCTCCAGTCCAATCACCACGGACTCGGCTTCTGTTGTCTTCCTTCCGGACATCAGGGAGTCTGGCTACTACACAGTCAACATGTACACACCAGGCTGTCTGCAGGACGACACATGTGACTCTCGTGGCCAAGTCCGCCTCAGTGGCACCATGTCGCCCACCAACACCAACGGCACGATCAGCACCTCACTTTTTCAAACGAATAACTTCGACAAGTACGACCCCATCTATTATGGATACGTGGACGCGACATCGGACTCGTTTCGGCCTGCCGTGACATTGACCCCTGCAGGCGGCCAGACTCTATCCCAGCAGACCATTGTAGGCCAGAGGGTCGGCTTCGTCATGTACAACACCACTGGGGGCCTGAACGGGTTGTTTGAGTACGACCCATCTGTCACCAACTTCAACTCCTCCGATTTCCAGAACTCGGTCTTCGACAAGCTCGGCATGAATTTCTCCACCGGATCTGCCGTCAATGCCCTGGCGACTTCAGGGACTGTAACTTTCATTGGAGGCAATTTTACCTCATCGGGTTCCAACAATATTGTGTCCGTTGATCGTCAGGACTCCTCGGTGCAGCCCCTCGATGGGGGTCTCAACGGATATGTCGCTTCTATGCACGTCAACGGCTCCAAACTCTTCGTGGGAGGGTCTTTCAACAATACGCAGGGCAATGACGCATCCGGCCTGTCCAACGTCGCGGTTTTTGATACCTCGACCAATGCTTGGAGTGCCCTGGGCTCTGGTGTCAACGGCCCCGTGTCGACGGTGGTTTCCCTCACTATGAATATCTCCGGCACCACAGAGGAGGTTGTCAGCTTCACCGGGAACTTCAGCCAGCTCAACGCGTTCGAAGGCAACGAGGCTGTGCTGGCCAACGGCTTTGGAGTGTGGGTGCCAAACCGGGGGAATTGGCTGGCGAACCTGGACGTGCCTGTGGAGTATCTGGACGGCATGCTTACCACCTCCGTTCTCGAAGTGACCGGAAGCGACCCGCTCTACGCTGGCACGGTAATATCGTCAACACTCGGGGCCGTGGGGGCGGCTGGACTCAGCGGGTCGAAACCTGACTTCACCCTCGAAGACTTTGGTGCTCGCATCCAGCCCGACTCGGCACCCTCCACCCGTTCTGCGGTACAGCGAGACTCTTTCAACGGCAGCGCGTCTGGGGTCATCGACGCAGCCTTCTTGAACACGGATGACCTCAATATCACTGTTCTTGCAGGGCGATTCACTCTCACGGGAAGCAATGGTTCTACCATTCACAATGTCGCCATCGTGAACAACACTGACGACGATAATTCCACCGTCACTGGCTTCGCCTCCGGTATCGCCGAAGACTCGACGTTTGTTGCGGTCGCCATTCAAGGCTCCCGACTTTTTGCTGGTGGAAACGTAACTGGTCTTGTCAGCGGGACCAATGTCAGTGGCTTAGTGTCTTTTGATCTCAGCGCCAATGACTACGGCACACAACCCCCGGCGTTGGAAGGCGGCAGCGCTACGGTCAGCACCATTGCCGTTCGCCCGAACAGCGCCGATGTGTTTGTTGGCGGATCGTTCACTTCGGCCGGCTCCCTGGGCTGTCCAGCAGTCTGCTCGTTTAGCCCATCCTCGTCCCAGTGGAGTCGTCCGGGCAACAACTTGATGGGGGAAACCCGGACCATGGCATGGGTGACTGACAGGAACCTCGTCGCAGGAGGAAACTTCACCGTCAACGGGTCGACGAGCTTCCTGGTCTCGTACACCTCGGGCGCCCAGTCGTGGGAAAACTATCCCGGCGGCACCGACCTTCCTGGACCGGTGGACTTTGTCGTCTCCGGTTCTGCCCAGGGCGAGCAGGTCTGGGTCACCGGTACGGCGACGAATGGGTCCATCTACCTGATGAAATATGACGGGTCCAACTGGAAATCCGCTGGTCAGCCCTTCGAAGCTGGCACCGACATTCGATCACTGCAAATATTTTCACTCACTGACACGAAGGGCTCTTCGGACCTACTTAACGAGAAGATGTCCCTGATGCTGACCGGGCACATCGTGATCCCGGGTTTCGGTAGCGCGAGTGCTGCCTTGTTCAACGGGACTGCGTTGACACCATTCGCGCTTACCACCAAGGCAGGGAACACGCCGGGTACCATCTCCCGGGTCTTCGTCGAGAAAAAGGACTTCTTCAGGGGCGAACAAGGTGGCGGTCTACCAATATACGCCATCGTTCTAATTGGGCTAGCAATCGCCCTCGGGCTGACTCTCCTTATAGTCGTTGCTGGTATGGCCATGGAGCGACTGAGGAAGAAGCGCGAGGGATATCAACCAGCACCAACGTCCATGTTCGATCGCGGTAGTGGCATGCAAAGGATCCCGCCCCATGAACTGCTCGAGTCCCTGGGCAAGGGGCGACCTGGCGCACCGCACGTGTGAGAGGCGGTGAAGGAAGCACAACGGCGAGGTGGATGAAGATGCTGAGACGAGGATGGCCATATACCCCGCGGGAAAGGCGATCGCGAAGAAACCAACAAAAGAAGGCATTGTATCGGCGTTCGATGTGAAATTCAGTTAATACTGTGTGGGATTATGCAGTTAGCAACGGCGTTACAGGTTAGGCATTTGCAGCATGTCTCCCCAAAATTTGAAGGACACCAGGCCGCAGAACAGCTCATTCTGCATGGTGCTTGGCAGCTGCGACTCAGCTACTAACTCTGCCCCGATCATTTTGTCTGCCAAGGGTGGACAATTTCCGAGGGTCGGAGCGGATGGCGCGGGGACTGTTTGAGACGAGGCTTGCGCGGAAGCGATTGATGGAAGCTTCATGATCGGGATGGGAAGGGGAGAAGCAGCAGATTGGTGGCCTCACCGTTCAACTCGCACGGTCTTTTTGCCTCTTCTTTCTGTTTCCCTCATGTTCCCATTGTTTTATCCCTTTGTCTCTAACATTCTTCATATTCTTCACATTCTTAGTCATCGTTTTGAGATGGTTGGGGTATGGACAGAGAAGGAGGGAGCGAGATACCACATTGTAATGTTTATGTTCTAAAGCATTGTACAGTAGCCTTTTTCTTATTTTCTTCCTGACATGAGTTTTGAGGAGGCCTATTTCATTTGTATCATACCAAGTCGGTGTGTAGGCAAGGCGGCAGGGGTGGCTTCCAAATGTCAGGCGAAGGTAGCGGGCGAGACTGGGCAGCCCAGCCCAGCCACCACCTTGTCTGATGGCCAGGGTCATTGGACGAGGTGAGGCAGCACGGCTGAAATCAACGAGCTTCGACAACTTAGTAGTGTCCCTGATGACAAAGAAGCCCCCTGACCTCATAACACATTTGCAGACGCGGCATTGAGTTCCACACAACCATATCGTGCCTAGGCAGTGAATATCTAACATGTTGGAAGCTGGCGTGGATACATGTAACAGGTGCCTCGAGACTCGCCCAGGAAACAACCACTGGGCAGTTATCGACTATGCTGGGCTACCTAAGGCGTTGGCTGAACAGGGACGCATGGGAGGTATGCAGCCTGCACTATTACCACAGCTCTCGTGACGAGTCTGCCTTGGATTCCTGGAACAAAGTCATTCCTAGCGGCCCATGGAGGGTCGAAATGCTCTTTGCCGACGCAGCAGAATCTCCGCATCTTCCCCGCGCCGGCCTTCCGATTACAGGCGTCATGGGACCAGGGGACAAGGACTGGCGGCCACGGCCTGTCATGCCCGGATCGGAGGCCATATGAGGGCAGGGGGGCATTCGAACCGGCTTAGTGAGAGAGTTGTCATACTGCGAAGCGAGCTTCGGTCGCGACGAATGCCGCTCGGAAGTGACCAGCGGATGGTCTACAGCAGATTTGGGCCTGCGCATGAGGGAGGTTACAGACTACGGGCCTCAAATTACCCGCCATAAAACAGCCACATTGGCACGGCCATTAGAGCAAGTGCCTTCCTCAACTCCTCCCGGGTCTTTTGTCTGTCTTCTACATGTGTGTGTGTATATGTATACATCTATATATACACACATTCCCGTGGACGAAAGCTGTCGCACACACACACCGCCATCAGACTCATCGCAGGCCGCTTCCAACCAGATCATCTAGAGACAACAGAAAAGCGCCTCCGGAGATGGCTCATGCAACAGGCTCAGGTGGAAACACTACCAATGGCACCAGTGCTTTTACGCTAAAAGAGGAGCCAGTGGAAAACTCGAGGCGGCTCAAAGTTCGAGTAATAGGCGCTGGGTTCTCTGGAATCTGTGCGGCCATCAGGTCGGCAACTTCTTCCCGGGCCCAGTGCCAAAGTGCACAAGTCTGATGCCACCAGCAGGATACCCGAGCGGCTCAGAAATATCGATCTTGTCGTGTACGAAAAGAACGAGGGCGTTGGTGGTGTCTGGTAAGCCGCCGCACAGGGGAAACCCACTTGGTGGCCAGTCTGCTGACATCGAACAGGTGGCTGAACAAATACCCTGGTAAGAGCCGCGTCCCAACAATGTCGTCGTCTTCGTGGCTGACATGGCTTGCCGTCGAGGTTTGGCTTGTGATATCCCATGTGAGCTGCCCGCCCCCACGCCGGCCATGGCGTTGACCTTGGGGCCTACCCTGATGGGCCTGATGAGGGCTCTTGACTGACGAGAACAAGCTCACTCGTATCAGTACACGTTCGCGCCCAACCCGTACTGGTCGTCTCTGTATGCACCTGGGCGAGAGATCCAGGCCTATCTGCAAGGCGTTGCGGAAAAGTTTGGCGCAGTGCGATTCATCAAGACGCAGCACAAGGTCATCCGATGCGCGTGGAGCGCCGAGGCCAAGAAGTGGGCTGTCCAGGTGCAGAAAGTCGATACTGGCGAGACCTTCGAGGAGCACGACATAGACTTTGTCATCACGGCTCGGGGCCAGCTTAACGAGGTCGCCTGGCCACAAGTGCCCGGGCTTGAGAGGTTCCGAGGGAAGCTGCTGCACTCGGCCGAGTGGGACGATGAGTGAGTAACGCGCCATCCGTTATATTCACGTCTAGTGGACGTGGTGTATATAAATCAGGTGTATATACGCCCCCAGTAGGCATGCGATCTGCTTTGCCAGGCAGTAAAAGCTGACGAGATCAAGGTTTCAATTTCAACACAAACGCGTTGGCGTCATGTTCGTACCACTCCTCTCCTTTTACGGATCCCCGTCTCTCATGTTTTGGGATATTCCTGAACGCATCATTTTAGGATTCGTAGCAGGTGACTAATACGCACCAGTGGAAATGGCTCCAGTTCCATACAGATTGTACCGAGCCTGCAGCCCGTGGAGGGTGTCGAAATGACGGTTTTCATGCGTTCACCCACCTGGATATCGTCGAACGCGTTCGGCGACTCTGCAATGGCTGCACTTGGTCTCGGACCCGAAGGGTGTGAGTCTGATTCCTCTCCTCGGCCCACCGTCAGCTTGGACATGTTTATTTCAGCCTTTCTTTTGTTCTCGTTGTTCTTATCTTCATTTTGTTGGTCTTTATTGCCCTGTGCTTGGTCATTCATAACATATGTGACAACATTTATACCGCTTTTCTGTTTACTGACCGGCCGGCCGGCTGCCCTCGGATACAGTGACGCCGGAAAGACGGGAAGCCCTCGCCTCAAACCCGGAGGAGTACCTCAAATTTCGCAAGGTCATCGAGGATGGAGGCAATGTCATCCACGAGGGTACTATCCACGGGTCGGATATGCAGAAGGAGCTTATCAAGGCCTTCACGGCGTCGATGAGAGAGAAGCTCGCCAAGAAGCCAGAGCTCTTTGATGCTATCATCCCGACCTTTGCCCCCGGGTGTCGACGCCTGACCCCGGGGAAAGGCTATCTTGAAGCCCTGTGTCAAGACAATGTTCAGGTCACCAACGAGACCATCGCCGAGATTACCGAGACGGGCGTCAAGCTTGTCAGCGGCCGCGAGGTCCAAATTGACGCGCTGGCGTGTGCCACGGGCTTCAGGACGAGCGCGCCACCCAATTTCGAGGTTGTGGGTTCCAACGGGGTGACTCTCGCACAGCGCTGGAGTCCGCACCCGGAGAGCTACCTGAGCGTCATGGTGGACGGGTTTCCAAACTACCTCATGATGTTTGGGCCGAACAGCGCCATTGGCTTCGGCTCCCTCACCAAGATCCTTGAGAGCGAGTGCGATTACTGTGTCAAGATACTGCGCAAGATGCAGAAGGAGGACTATGCCACCGTAGAGCCCAAGGCGGAGAGGGTCAGGGACTTCCAGCAGTATGTCGGGGCCTATTTCACAGACACGGTGTATTTGGACAAGGTAAGTGCCGTGAGGTTTGTTCCCAAGAGAGGCGTTGGCTAACACCACACCACTCACAAAGTGCAAGTCATGGTATCGCAGCGAGGGGGGTAAAGGCAACTGGATCATCGGGCTCTGGCCAGGCTCGACACTCCACGCTCTAGACTCCCTCATGTCGCCGCGTTGGGAGGATTTCAACTTCGAGAGCGCCGACCCCACAGGCAATAGGCTGAGATGGCTAGGCAATGGATGGAGCGTGACCGAAACCGATGGCGACCCTTCGTGGTATCTCAACCCCGACGAGGTCAACTGGCCACAGGAGGGCAAGCCGGAAGAGGCGCCTTATTTCAAGGCAAAACCTTGGTCGTACTAGAACCCGCTTTGGGATAAACCGCTGTGGGATAATCGAGCCTGTAGTAATGTTTTGCTTCTTTCTGCAACAACCTCCACTTGGTGGTCTCCTCTGGGTAACCTCACCTAAGACAGCCTTCTATGGGGTAACCCCTTCTAGGACAATCTGTCTCTGTTCGAGGACAACCTCACCCGGCATAACCTTACCTAGTAGGTATGTAGTAGTGTAGTAGCGATAGGAAAGATCGAACCCGGTTAATGTTTACAATGCGTGTGCATAGAGAGCTTGGGTCATGGATGGGCTAGACGCTCACGCGTAACGAATAGGCGTTGTGGTTTCTGTACGTTTCTCTTGGATCAGGGAGAGCCCGGAAGACGGCAGCGTTCTGGCAGAAGGGTTGGGAGTGGGAAAGCTGTGTGGATCCGACAATGTCGGCTCTCGATTGTGTTTCTTTCTCTTCCCGCGGCCGAGTAGGGCATCCCCCGGCCACCACGCCAGCCAGGCTCTGCCCTTACTGGCCATGGACAGTCGGCGCAGCTTGTTGCTCGTGGAGTGGGCAGGCAGGCTCCGTGTACTGCGAATCACTTCTTTCGACTCGTGAGCTAGATCATCACTGGTTCACGCAGCCAGATGGGGGGGGGGGGTCAAGAGTACTAGAGTACTAGAGTCTGACTCTCAAATCTTCGTATTGACTATTGCACAGGATGTCCGGTCTTTCCAGACACAGAGATGGCACAAAGGAAACCCCCGGTATACTGTATCTGCGTCGTCTATGTTGAGCGCCTATTGGGCCTTGGAGGAGACGATTTCTGTGAGCCGTGTCAGCAATTGAGGGGTCCCAATGGGTCAGTAGACAAACGAATCACTGGGACGAACGCACTCTCGACATCAGCCACGCTCTGGGCGAGGATCTGCTGCAGGACCTTGGGGTTCTCCAGCTCCTTCTGGACCTTGGCAATGATGGACTCGGCCAGCTCCTTCTGCTGGCGCTGCTTGACCTGGCCCTCGTAACGGACCCACGAGTCCAGAACGGCCTTGGCCTCGGCAGCCAGGGCAGTCTTCTGCTCCAGCTCGTAGGCCTCAGCCTCGAGCCTTGCGGTCTCCTATAGCGACGTGGTCAGAAGCTGTACGTTGCGGCGGGGTGGGCGCGCCGGGGACGGGAGGTGGGCAGCATCGCATACCTTGGAGACCTCGAACAGGCTCTTGGTGACGTCGACGACACCCTCCATCTGCTTGACGTTCTCGATGCGGTCCTTGACGGCCTGGGTGTGGTCGGAGCGGGCAGCATTCAGGATGCCGGCGATCTTGTTGCTCTGACCCTGGGCCCACTCGCTGTACGAGGGGCCGGCGTACTTGATGACGGCGCCCCAGACGCTCAGGAGACAGAAGGCGACGATGGTCTCCTCGTTGACGACATAGTACTCGTTGCTGAGGGCGTAGACGGACAGGCCGGCGGCGGAGGACAGGATGGCGGTCTTGGAGACGAGCGAGTTGCCGGGCAGGGCGTCGAGGATGGACTGGGCCTTCTTCTTGGGGTCCTCGGCGGGCACGTTGGAAGAGTAGCGGGCGCCGGTGGCGTTGATGGCGGAGGAGGATGATGCCAGGGCGGGCAGAGATCGGGCCAGGATGGAAGGCCGCAGACGGGCAGCCCCTGCGACGGCGAGGCGAGCACAGCGCGTCAGTCTCGATGGCAGTCTCGATGGCAGTCTCGGCGCCGGCCAATTGCAATTGCAATTGCAATTGGGCGGGCACGAGCGGCGAGGGCACTCATTGTGGTCTGGAGAAACTCACCGACAGCGCTTCTAGCCAAGCGGGACGCCATTGTGATGTGGTTGGGGGACGGGGTGGTGTGGGCGGATGGATGGGAATTCCAATGTTGGTGCGAGGTTGAGACACTTTCTCGCAGGTCCTTTTGCTGTCGGGCGCTGACGGAGTTGCTTTCTTTGCTCCGAGAGAGGTTTGCTCGCTGGACCGGAACCGCAACCCGCAAACTTGCTGCCACTCCACCAGGTGCCTGGGTACCTGGGTACCTGGGTACCTGGGGTACCTGGGTACGCAACTCGAGCTGGGTACCTAGCTGGCCAGGCTCTGCCTGCTAACACAGATAGCCCCGCCAGGAACCGCTCACTGTTAGCCTGGAGCACCTGTCCTGTTAGCAGCCCCCATCTTGGTCCCCAGACCTCGAAAGCAGGTGGGGCCTGTTTTTTTCATTACTGTGTATACGTTTTTTCGTGACCCTCTGGCTCCCGCCTCGACCCGTCCAACTCGACTGCCGGCGAAGCACTTCTGGAACCTGGACTCTGACGCCCTTCTACCTTGCGACCTCTGCCGAAGGACCGATAGCAGTCTAGAACATCAGCAGTGCTACGCACGATGCCGTCTGCGGTGGGAGTGCGCAAGGCGTCGAAGCGCAAGAGACCAGACGCAACCGAGCCGCCAAAGAAACGTGCACGATCCCAGAGTGCGAGCAGTGACCATGGTCAAGGCGGCGGCCGAGGCAGAGACGACGACGACGACGACGACGACGACGATCCTCAAGCCAAGATCCTGCTTCTCGAGACAGAAATCCTCGAATCCAAACGAAACTACAATAACATCACCACTCTGCTCCACATCGCTCGAGACCAGGACAAGGACGAGGATGAGGCACTGATCGCCACAGTGGCCCTTTGCAGGGTCTTCATCAGGCTCCTTGCCGCAGGCAGTCTCCTTAGGAAGAACAACTCTGCCGAGAAGGATGTCATCCTGGTGCATTGGCTCAGGGACCGCTTGGCTGAATACCACGAGGTCCTGCTGTCGTCCCTCACCAGCGACGACCACGCCCTGACCGCCCTGACCCTGTCCATGCGGCTGCTCAAGGCCCATGGCCAGTATCCATACCGCGAGGCCGACGACCACAGCTTCCCAAGGGCGCTCCTGAGGGATATCGTGACCGCTCTGTGCCGCCCCGGGGCTGATCAAGTGCGGAGGGAGTTTGTCGAAAAGTTTGTCGACGAGTACGACGACATTAGACTGTACACATTCAAAGCCATCCAAGACAAGCTCGCAGAGCAGAGTACACGGTCGGGTTCCCCGTCAGGGCCAGGGCATGACGGCTTATTCGAGGCGGTCTTTGAGCTGCTCTCCTCCATCGAGGGTGTCCCTCAGTCCCGCGAGGAGCTTGTCGACTTCTACGTTGACCCTCCAAAGAAGCAAAAGGGCCACGAGCTCTTCTCCGTCTCAAAACACAAGAAAGCGGCCCAGGACGCTTGGCTGGCCCTGATGGGCCGGGACATGACGAGGGATCAGAGGAAACGCCTGCTCAACATCATGTCCGGGGTTGTTGCGCCGTGGTTTACAAAGCCAGAGTTGCTGATGGACTTCCTCACCGACTGCTACAACTCGGGAGGCTCCATGTCCCTGCTTGCGCTCTCCGGTGTCTTCTACCTCATCCAGGAGCGAAACCTGGACTATCCTGCGTTCTACACCAAGCTTTACTCTCTGCTGGACGCAGACATACTTCACTCAAAACATCGCTCTCGGTTCTTCCGCCTCCTTGACATATTTCTCGCTTCCTCGCATCTGCCCGCCGCCCTTGTGGCAAGCTTCATCAAGCGCCTGGCACGGCTCACTTTGAACGCACCACCAAGCGCGATAGTTACTATCATTCCTTGGATGTACAACCTCTTCAAGAAGCACCCGACCACCACCTTCATGATGCACCGTGTGCCCCGGACGGAAGATGTGAAAGAAGGACTCGCCACCGAGGGCATGAGCGACCCCTTCAACCCCGACGTCCAGGATCCCATGGAGACGCACGCCATCGATAGCTGCATCTGGGAGGTTGTGCAGCTGCAGACCCACTACCACCCCAACGTTGCCACTATCGCTAAGATCGTGTCAGAACAGTTCACCAAGCAATTTTACAACATGGAGGACTTTCTTGACCACTCTTACGCTAGCCTCCTCGAGGCGGAATTGGGAAAGAACATCAGAAAGGCGCCTGTGGTAGAGTTTCAGATCCCAAAAAGAATCTTCCTGCCTCACGATATAGGTTCGCAGGCAGATAATGACCTTCAGGCGAAGCTCTGGGACTTCTCATAGAATTATATTCAAATAAAATAGAAGTACTACATTGATACCCATACTACATTGATACCTATACTACATTGATACCCATACTACATTGATACTCATTACTTACAATATTTAAGACAGCCTTCAAATAAACAAAGTACTTAAATTACTACTACTAAATTAGACTAGTTATCTAAAAGACTTGGTTTAAAATATTTACTTATTAAACTTCTAAATAATTTTTATTTAAAATAGTTTAAAAACTAACCCATATACTTAAAAAAAATACAAATAGTCTATAATAATTAAAACTAGAGATTGAAATACCTTTTTTTAGATTCTATATACCTTTTACTAACTAAGTAGGATTATAAATATTTAAAACTACTTTTTCCTATTAGCTATTTTATTTATAATAATAATAAAACCTTATATATAGACTATTTATATTCTTTAAGTTCCTCTACTAAGCTAGAATAGTAATAAGTATCTAGAAAGAATAAGAAATAATATATATAGATAATTATAGTAAGATTTACTATATAAGGCTTTAAATAGTAAATATTTAATCTACTTCTATAGACTAGTACTATATTAGAAGCTACTATTTTATACTATAAGTTTTAGTATTAAGCTATACCTATTTACGCTAGTACTATTAAGCTTGCTATTAACTGGCCTATTAAAGTCGAAGCTATTATAGATTACTAGCTTTAGTCTGATACCGTTAAGTACTATTAAAGTACCTTTGCTATATAACTTAGGCCTTTAAATTACCTAAAATAGATAATAATAAAAGCTGCTATATCCCAGACTAGTATATAGTATTACTATATTCAACTAAACACATAATAATTATAGCCTTATCCCTTAAAATTATTTAAAAATAATACTTTAGCCTATTAGGATTATTACTAAAACTAATAATATAAACTATTTATATTCTTTAAGTTCCTCTATTAAGCCAGAATAGTAATAAGTATCCTAAAAGGATAAAAGATAATATATTTATAAATAATTATAATAAGATTTACTATATAAGGCTTTAGATAGTAATTATTTAATCTTTTATAAACTAATATTATATTAAAAGCTACTATTTTACACTATAAGTCTTAGTATTAAGCTATACCTATTCACACTAGTACTATTAAGCTATTAAAGTTAAAGCTATTATGGATCACTAGTAACCTAGTCTAATACTATTAAGCACTATTAAAGTGCCTTTACTATGTAACTTAGGCCTTCTATAAATTACCTAAAATGGATAATAATAAAAGCTACTATATCCCAGACTACTATAAATAACTAGTCTTCTATTACTATATTCTATCTAACCTAACTAGAAGCTAACTCTTAAAATATATATATACAATATTACTATATTTAACTAAATATATAATAATCTATAATACTAAGTAGCTATTATAGCCTTATCCCTTAAAACTATTTAGAAATAATACTTTAACTAAGACTAATAATATAATATAATTTAACTTAGTATAAGTATTTAACACCCTATTGAGTGTATTTATAGCTATATTTATAATAAACTATTTCTACTAATAAGATAACTATGCTTTATTACCTTAAAAAGCTATAAACTTAGTAATTTAATAGCTTTATAACTATAAAAATAAACCTTAATAATATTAATAAGTAAGTCTACCTTTAAATAAAGGTAATACTTAAATATAAGTATTATAGAATATTATTAATATCTAAAATAATTAGTATATTTATAAATATACTTATAGTTTTTAAAATTTATTTTAAAAAAA
>JBBWSL010000253.1:0-38197 GCA_038088545.1 Diaporthe humulicola | reverse complement strand
TAAGTTTTTATTAATTAACTTTCCTTTTTTATTATTAATATAATATATTAAATTAAAATTAAATTATAATTAAATATATATAATAAAGAATATTTTTATTAGAGTTTTAAACTAATAAAAGTAAGTTTTATAAATAAAAAATAATTAGGAAATTAGTATTTTTTTCTTTACTTAAGGATAGTACTATACTTTACTTACTTAATTTATCCTTTATTACTAATTAAAAGTCCTTAACTATTTATACTTTTTTAATTTCCCTAATTTTAATTAGCTTAAGCTAAATTATTAATAAAAATAAGTACCTAAATACTATAGGGATTATAATAGTACTAGTAAATAAATATAAGTATTAGCTTTACTAGGCTTTAAAAAGGGAGTATATAGTAAAATAAAAAGAATAAATACCTAAAAAATTAGAAAAAAAAAGGGGCTAAGTAAGCTATTTATAAGAATTAGAATAGTTTAATATATAAATAATTAGAGTTATAATAATATATAAAATAATAATAGAGTAAAAAGTTAATTATTATACTTAAAAATAAAAGCTTTAAATATATAGAGGTCTTTTATAGATAATCTATAGTATGACTAACTAAAATACTGGCCTTATAACAATATATAAAAAATATTTTAAGTAAAGGAATTAATATTACCTTTTTATAAGGAAAAATACTTAAGAAAAAAGGGATTTAATAAAAAAGAGAGCTTTTTAATATATTTTTTAAGTTATTATTAAATAAAAAAAAACTTATTTTAAAAAAGTTTTTATTAAAAAAGGATAATATATTATATCTATAGGTAAATCCCTTAAAATTTATTATTTTAAATATTTACTTATAGGTATTAAAAAGATAGGATAGTATTATTAATATAATTTATAATTATAGTAAGTATTCTTTAATATTACTTCCTAAAAAAAATATTAGAAAAAAGGTATATAATAAGTATTTATCTATTTTTACCTAAAGGTATTAAAATTATTTATTTAAGTAGGAAAAGTATAAGTAAAAGAGATCTATATAACCTAAATAAACTTATAAGCCTTAAAAACTATATACTAAAAAATAACCCTTAACCCAAAAAGGCATAGTAGGGTAATATATAGGTAGAAAACTAAATAATAACTTAAAATATAGTATAAATATAGCCTAAAGGTAGTAAATAATAAATAAGGTAAAAAGGGGAAGAACTAAGACAAATATAGGTAGGGGATATACTCTTTTTTATCTACCTACTTCTGTGTATACAGACATAACCATTAATGCATGCAACGGCCTATACAGTAAAGAGTTTCAATATACTTGAAAGGAACGACGACCTATAAGCTCTCCAGCCACATTGCACAGCTGACCTAGATGGACTAGCACGTCTTGCTGATGCATAGCTAGACTAGGTAGGTAGTACTGGGTTGGATGTCTCCCATGTCCCTGAATTCTGGCTCTGGTTCCGGCCTGGTCACATTTGTGAACCTAGGCGCCTCCTTCCTATTAATTCTCAGTTATGTTCAACCCTTATGTTAGTCTGCTATGAGTCCTCCTGTTGTTGTGATTGAGCACTACACAGTATCTACCTTGTCGTTCCCTGTGGCCTTCAGAGTGGACCTTGCTGCCTGGGTGAGTTTGGTGAGGGGGCAGGCCTGCAAATATGGCCCGTCGGCCGTTTGACTCATTCATCGTTTGGCCTCAGCCGGCCTCACCTCTCACGCCTCAACTCGACCCTGCCCCAGCACCAGGTGGTGCGCAGCAACTGCAATCAAACAGGATCATATTAGGTAGTGTAGTTGTGTGAATATCAGTCAGTGAATGTCTCATCGGCGCCATTCCCGCCTTCCTCGCGACGTTCTTGCTACGCCGCCCAACCGCCCAACTCGCCTGCATCTTTGTAGTCCTTGGTCCTACAAAAACCTCGCCCATCAAACTCCATTTTCAAGTGCTGCCTCACTCACTTCTTCGTCTTCAGACGCCCCGCAACTTCAGTCCTTTCGCCTCTACCTTGGCCTTCCCCTTCGCTCAACACCTTCCTGCTCACCCCCATTCGCCACATTATTCGGGAGGCCACCAGGCTATTCGATTCCGAGGCGTGGCTTCTCCTCGTCGTCCCTTCGTTGCACCCCTGGACACCACCCTCCCTCGACGGCCACCACCAGCCAAGGCATGGAGCAACTGGTGCAGGACAAGGCTGCGGCCGTCTCGTCCGCGCCTGCCAGCACGGCTGCCCCCTACGCCGAGCAGAACCCGGAGGACGTCGCTCGGTTGTGTCGCGCTCTCGAGGATGCCGCCAAGGACAAGAAGAAGGCTGGCTTCAGCGCCAAGAAGAACAAGTTCGCCGTCGCCGGTTCACGCGACGGCCTGACCGTCGACTCGTGGAAATTCCAGGAATACGACTACAAGAAGCGGGACCTGCCCACCTACGCCCGCGGTCTGTTCACCACCAGGACCCGCAACAACGTCCCCGAGATCGCCATCCGCGGCTATGACAAGTTCTTCAACGTCGGCGAGGTCCACGAGACCCGCTGGGATGTCATCGAGACCCAGACCACCGGGCCATACGAGCTCACCCTCAAGGAGAACGGCTGCATCATATTCATGAGTGGCCTGGAGGATGGTACCCTCGTTGTCTGCAGCAAACACTCCACTGGCGACCGCAGCGACGTTGATCTCAGCCATGCCGCAGCTGGCGAGCGGTGGGTTGAGCGCCAGCTGGAAGCCCTGGGCAGGACCAAGGAGGATCTTGCCCGCGAGCTGAGGAGCCGCAACGTCACTGCCGTCGCCGAGCTGTGCGACGACGGTTTCGAGGAGCACATCCTGGCCTACGGCCCTGATAAGGCCGGCCTCTACCTGCACGGCATCAATATCAACGTTCCCGGGTTCATGACGTACCCGGCTGCCTCGGTCCATGAGTTTGCTGACGGCTGGGGCTTCCGCAAGGTTGGCGTCCTCAGGATGGACACCATCGCCAAGGTCAGGGAGTTCCTGGAGGAGTGCGCAGAAACCGGTGCGCACGAGGGCAGAGACGTCGAGGGCTTCGTCGTCCGCTGCAAGCGCTCGTGGGACCCGTCCAAGGTGCAGCCTTTTGACTGGTTCTTCAAGTACAAGTTTGAGGAGCCATACCTGTTGTACCGCCAGTGGAGGGAGAGCACCAAGGCTTTGATCGCGGGCAAACCGCCCAAGTTCAGGAAGCATCGCGCCATCACCGAGGAGTATCTCATGTTCGCAAAGAAGAGGCTTGCCGCCGACCCGAAGCTTGGCAAGCTCTACAACCAAAACCACGGCATCATCGCCCTCCGCAACGACTTCCTCGCCTTCAAGAACATCGACGGTGCTGACGCGGCCAAGTTCGAGGAGCTATATGGAGACGGCGGGCAGACAGAGGTCGAGCGGGACGTCATACTCGTTCCTATCGCGACCATCGGCTGCGGCAAAACGACCATTGCTGTCGGCCTCTCCAAGCTCTTTGATTTCGGACACGTCCAAAACGACAACATCACCGGCGCCAAGCGGCCCCCACGTTTTACCAAGATGGTACTCGAGCAGCTGGAAAGTCACCCTGCCGTCACTGCCGACCGTAACAATGCCCAGAAACACGAGAGGAAGCAGATCCTCACGGACGTCAAGATGCAGCACGGCGATGCCCGCCTCGTGGCCTTGAATTTTGTGCATGGCAACATAGACAGGATCCGCGAGATCACGCAGGGCCGCGTCTTTGCTCGCGGCGACAACCACCAGACCATCCAAGCTGCCACCGACCCTAACAAGGTCAAAGGTATCATGGAAGGGTTCCTGACCCGGTTTGAGCCTTTGGACAGCGATAGGGCACCGGACGATGGCTTTGACGCCGTCATTGATCTCGACCCTCTCGTATCAAGCCGAGAGAACCTGGAGACGGCGGTGAACAAGCTCCACAGTCTTTACCCCAAGTTGATACAGAACATCCCCACCAGTGAGGAAATGGACCGTGTCATTCAAGAAGCCATGGACGAGTACCGTCCTGATCTGCGACACACGATACCCGATCGGAGAAAACCCGGCAAGGACAACCAGAACGGCGCACAGGCCCAACCTCAGAAAAAGGTCAAGAAGAAGCCCATGGAGTACATATCGATTGATGTGCCAGCCAAGGAGATCAACTCCGTCCTCGAGAAGACCTTCAAGGAAGCCGGCCCCGATAAGTCCCGCTTCTACAAGGTCCTGGGAGGCACCCGTCGAATCCAGCCCAAGTTTCACGTCACGCTCATGCACCGCGCCACTTCGAAAGACCACCCTGACTTGTGGGACCGATACTCGAAACTGCAGGCCGAGGCCGAAGCCAGCACAGGCGTTCCCGACAGCGCACTGGCTGAGGTTGAGGTCGTACTGGAGCGTGTTGTCTACGACAGCCGTGTCATGGCCATCGTGGTCAGGCTGAACGACCCTGACGACAAGTGGCATTGTGTCAACAAGGTTGCGCACCTGACGGTCGGTACTCGCGACAGTAACATCAAGCCCAAGGAGAGCAATGACCTGCTAGCACGATGGATATCCCAGGGGGCTAGTGAGCACTCGGAGATCGAGGACATTGGGTTTGAGGGGCGACCGAGTGTCAAGGGTACCGTGAGAGCAGTCATGGCCAGATAGGGAGGAAAAGGCGCAGGCCGATGGCCCAGGGGAGGAGGACACGAACCCTCGACGATCATCCATTGTCGCTAGTTGGCCGAGAAGCACATGTGAGTCTAAATTCATGTCTAGATAACAAAATCTAAGACCGTTCACTCTTGAGGTCGTTTGTAACTTGGACAAATGCTTTCCATTGCCTCCAAGCTTCGCCGCTCTTGATGGCCCAACGTGCCCTTCTCACTCCTTCCTTCCACCTTCCCGCGCCAGGCCCTGTCTCCTTCAGGACATTACCATCGTCCCCATGGCCCATGTCGCTCGAGTCTGCGTCGCAGACGCCCGAGACCACAAAGAGCGCGGCAGTGTTGATAAGCACAAACTCGAGGATGGGATTGTCGTCGGCGAGCTCGTCGTTCAGTATGCTCTTAAGGATGCTTGCGTTCTCGGCTGGCTCCTTCCCGGGCGATACCGTGTCGAGCAGGTGCCTAGACAGGCCAAAGTCCTCTGGCGCGAGCCTGAAGTGATCGATCAAAACCTCGCCTGCGGCATCCTCGACAAGCCTCCAGCACAGTGTCGGCCCGGCGCAGCTGACCTCGTCCAGCTCCTCTTCCCCGCAGACGACCATGGCCTTCCTGACGCCGTTGAGGCGAAGTGCCTCGGCGAAGACTGGGCCCAGGTCCTTCCTGGCGACGCCGATGACCCTCGCCTCGAGCATGGGCCTGTCATGAACATCCATGGGGTTGGCCAGGGGTCCGAGCAGGTTGAAGACCGTACGCCAGGGCAGCTTCTTCCTCACGGGGGAGACAAAGCGCATGCCCGGGTGGAAGGACGGGGCGAAGAGGAAGGCATAGTTCGTCTTGCTGTATATGTGGCCAATCTTGTCTGGCTCGACGGCGGTCATGTCGGGCGGGGTGGGGAAGCGCATGTTTGCGATGAGGTCGGCAGATCCGGACTTGGAGGTGGAGGCGCGGTTGCCATGCTTGGAGACGAGGAGGAGGCTGGAGGCGAGGATGGAGGCGGTAGTGGATATGTTGAAAGTATTGTGAGAGTCGCCGCCTGTGCCAACTATATCGCACTGCGCACACATGGTTGTGGTCAGCAGGGGCCGAAGGAGTCAAGGCGGGTGGAAGGGCTGACTTACGAAACCGCCGGCGTAGCTGCCCTCCCTCCTACCCCTGGTCTCAATCACCCGCCGGAGCAGCTGCGAGTCGACCTGCGCGGCGGCTCTGAGCATCTTCTGGGCGCACTGCGACAGGACTTCGGGGTCGCGGTCCAGGCCAGTGAAGTGTAGGCACATGAGCAGGGCGCCGGTCTGGACATCGTCGATGCGGTCGGTGAAGAAGTGCTCGATGGCGTCAGAGATCTCGCCGGCGGTGACATCTGGGTTTCGTGGCCACAGGCGCGCAAGCAAGGGCTTGATGTCGACAACAGGAGGGGGCTGGGGAGCACCGGCGGTGGACTCGATGAGGTCCGGCTGCGATTCGGACTGCAGCTTCTGGCGCGGGTCGGGGGCCGGCGCGGCCATTTTCAGGGCGGAGGGGCTGGCCTGGCCTTGCCCTGACTTGACTTGACTTGCCCTGCCTTGCCTTGTATTGTGTGGTCCAATCCGGAGTGACGAGGCGTGAGGCGTGAGGTGTAAGGTGTGAGGTGTAGCCACTGATCTCGGGCTCAAGGCTCTCAATCTCAAGAATGGGTGGACAGTTATTAGGTGGGTTTTGGGTCGGTACGGTAGAGTCATAATAAACCCAATTCCAATGCTTACCCCTGCAGCTGGGTAGCTTTGTCCCGCACATGCATTATCTTATCAGTACCTCCTAGCCCACCCTGCCGCCTGGAGGTAACAGATCGGCGTGGCCCACCCAGATTCGCCCCGTCCCCATGTACATATACATCCACCCCAGGTGGTCCCCACCGGGAAACGGACGGGCCAGAATTTTCGAAGAAGCGACTCGCCAGCCGCTGCACGCACCCAGCAAGAGGTGAAGGGTCGGTTCAATGTGAGTGAGGGCAATGCTCCAATACCCGCGTCGTTGCTCTCGATTGACATTCCCAAACAGCAGCCAAGGCAGGCCCGGGTCTTCTCTCGACTGAGCTCCACACCTGGCCAATACTGCAACCTATTCTCTTCTCCCTTCTGTTTCGCCCCGTCCGGCCACTCGTTCCTTTCCGGCGCACGCGTCTCGGTCGACAGCCTCCAGCATGCCGCCCAGGGTGCAATGTCAAGCCCCGACGAGGCTTGCGGCCTCTGCGTGGAGATGTAACATGCTTACACCACGCCGTTGCGCCGCGCCGTTGCGGGCGCCGTCCTCAGTCGTCGCCACAGCCCCGAGGCAGTATGCCACAGCAGCCTCGATAGCATCCTTGCTGAGGCTCCCCGACGACTACGTCCCTCCCACCAAGCCGCCCAGCGCGAGGCGCTCCGAGGAGCGCAAGGCCCAGCTTCTGCGCACCTACACATCTCTCCTACGATCCACGCCTCTGATGCTCATGTTCCAACACAACAACCTCACCGCCGCCGAGTGGGCAGCCATACGGCGCGAGCTGAGGGCCGCCCTGGCCGCTGTGCCGCCTGCCCCGGCTGCCCCGGACGGCCAGGCGCCCCTCGACATCACTCCCAACATCCTGCTGCAGGTCGTGCGCACTCGTACCTTTGACCAGGCCCTGAAGGTTGTTGAATTCTTCGACCCAGCCGCTGTCGGGAGGTCCGATAAATCGAGCGCCAAGGACACCTACACCCACGACCTGTCAATGGCGGCATACCATTCAGTCAAGGCCATCGAGGGTGCCGTGCCCGAGGACTCCACCTACGCCCAGCTGGCGCCGCTGATGATCGGCCAGGTGGCACTCCTCACCTTCCCCGCCGTGTCACCGCAACATCTGGCCGCGGCGCTGTCCATACTGGCGCCTAGTCCGCCCGCATTTCCGGCGCCAACGAGAAGGAAGAACCCAGGCTACCACGATCTCACGACACAAAGCGGGTTACAGAAACTCCTGCTGATCGGCGGTAGGATCGAGGGCAAGGTCTTTGACTCTGACGGCGTGAGATGGGTGGGCGGTATAGAGGGTGGCCTCGACGGCTTGCGGGCACAGCTCGTGGCCATGTTGCAGAGCGCAGGCCTCGGGCTTACAACCGCTCTCGAGGGCGCATCCAAGAGCTTGTGGGTGACGATGGAGTCGCGGAGGACAATGCTGGAGGAGGGCACGAACGATGGCAAGAAGAGTGAATAGGAGGAGGCGGAAAGGAGAGGTTTGACGTCAACACTCGCGAGTATTAGCAACTCGGGCGTGGGAGCTTGCGGTGCGTGAGGCTGACGGAACAATATACCGCTCATTGCATGCAACGCACACACACTTGCGGCTTGGTTCGAAGAACCCCTTGATGACGAACCGTTCTCACCATGAGGGTACCTCGGGAGCAAGACAGGGTTCCAAACTACTCATCGGTGCTTTTGGAATACACTTCGGCGGACAAGTGAGGGAGAGGCATATGGGAAGGTCTTTGTGTTCAAGGGAGCCAGGAAGCCCAGAGCCTTGGTGGGCACTTCACAGCAGAGCAGAGCACTACTTAGAGGCGCATATACAACAACTCATTCTGTAGCGTCCTACATGTTGCCCTGCGGTGGTTTCATGCCGCCGCCCATCCCAGGGAAAATCATCTATTTTTTGAACAAGTACTGTGTATGCAGCTGCAGCCATGCGCATGGAGTTGCTGCAGTGTATGGATATTGTCCTGTCGAATCTAGGCGCTAAGCTTCGAGACCCCTGCAACCTGCTTGCCTGTGGCTGCGCCAGAAGGGCGGGCGGCAGGCGGCAGGCGGAGTCCATGTCGAGCCGCTTATTACCTACCTAGTCTAACATGTTATATATGGTCGGCTGCTTCTCCAACCACAACGTAGTACACACCGAAGCTCCCTCCCACCTTGACCTGACGCGACAGCAGCACGTCGGCCACCGTCACCGTCGGCTGCCTGAGGTCTTCACGAATCCCACAGGCCATGTTGGCTTCTGGTCCGTAAACGCGACGCCTCCGCGGACTGCTGTCCACAACCAAGACGCGTCCAAATGAACTTCGCGCCGTACCAGGCCTCTGCTCCAGAGGAGTCCCGCTCGCCAGACACGGCATCTCCCCGTGCCTCCCTGGACCGCCGCCCCTTCTCGCCGTCCACGTACCAGAAGCGCTCGAATCAGGCCAGCCCACCGCCGCTGCAGCATCCCCAACCGCAGCGCAACTGGCAGGCCACCGGCTACCGTATCGCCAGCCCAAACTACCAGGCGAGCCCAGCTCCTGCCGGCGCTGCACGACAGGTGGATGGATACTTTGGCAACATAGGTGGCGGCCTGGCCGCGGACAGGGAGGGTATCAACGAGTTCGACACGAGCCTGGGCATCAGGCTGGACTACGAGGCATGCCTGGCTTACCTGGCGCTGCCGCCGCTGGGGGCCATTGTGCTGTTGATCCTCGAGAGGAAGAGCGACTACGTCAGGTAGGTCAGAGACGGCTTTGACGCCCACCATGTGCCAGCCTGCGTGGTTCTGCCGTGGGCGTTTCCGCCCGGCCGCAGCTGACACCGAGCAGATTCCACGCCTGGCAGTCGGCGCTCCTATTTACCGCCGTCTTCATCATCCACCTCATCTTTTCATGGTCGGTGTTTTTCGGATGGCTCTTTTTCCTCTGCGACCTCGGCCTGATCGCCTTCTTGACACTCAAGGCATATCGTGATGCGGACATGCTCGACAGATTCGAGATTCCCTTCTTTGGCCAGATCGCGAGCAGGTTCGTGGACGAGGAGTAATCTCAACGGGAGGGGAACGCAGCCCCGGCGAGAGTACGACGGTGGATGACACTCCCTGTCTACGTGTTGTTCTTGTTTGTTGCTTGCTCCAGGCTTGTAGGCGATTCGATTAGCTAGCAGGCGCGATGATTTGTATGATACCATGGTTACGATCCTTTGAATGCACGCAATGCCCCAAGCACCCGATTTACCGTGCTCAGTGTGAGATGGGATTTGAATGTGCTACCTGTCTACGAGAATACCCGCACACCTGCACACCTGCCTGCCTAGGCAGTACTCACGTACCTCTCGTAGTAGACAAATGCGTCTCTAGGTATTAATAGGGATGCAAGTACTTAAGCTGCGTGACCCAGCAATAGAACCTCACGTAGCCTTGAGCTACACTTGGCCGCCTGGTGCGTGGATAAGCGAGCTTATCGGCTGCCACAGCTCGGCTTACTAAGTCCGGTGACGCGCCTCTGTTTGCCTGCCTTGGGCTAAGCCGCCGACCTCCAGCTTCGAAGCTGTCCAATGTCCAACACCAACCTCTCAGATCCATCCCCTCAACAACCACGCCTACTAGAGTGCCCTTGCATTACAACCCTGCCCCATCTCAAGCCACCCATCCGCCATCTCACCAACCAGATACCATTTTTTGAACACTGTTGACCACCTCGAGGCGAAACCTCTCAACACGATCCTCATCCATCGCTTGCAACCATGGCGTCTCTTGAGGAACTGGACGATCTCGAGCGCCGCGACCGTGACGACAAGGACAAGAAGGATGGCGGTGACGACAAGGGTGACGGAAACAACAAGCCTTCTGGCGATGGCGACGCTGAGATGAAGGACGCCGAGGAGGAAAACATCATCGACGACGAGATCCTGTCGCTCAACACCCAGGACATCCTGAACCGCAGGCGGCTACTCGAAAACGATGCCAGAATCATGAAGTCCGAGTTCCAGCGATTACAGCACGAGAAGGCAACCATGAACGAGAAGATCAAGGAGAACCGGGAGAAGATCCAGAACAACCGACAGCTCCCCTACCTGGTCGGCAACGTGGTCGAGCTCCTCGATCTGGATCCTACGGCAGAGTCGTCGGAGGAGGGTGCCAACATCGACCTCGATGCCACGAGAGTGGGGAAGTCGGCTGTCATCAAGACCTCGACGAGACAAACAATCTTCCTGCCACTGATCGGGCTGGTAGACCCTGAGGATCTGAAGCCCGGCGACCTCATCGGCGTCAACAAGGACTCCTACCTCATCCTCGACACCTTGCCTGCCGAATACGACTCACGAGTCAAGGCCATGGAAGTCGATGAGAAACCAACCGAAAAGTACAGCGATGTCGGCGGGCTAGACAAGCAAATAGAGGAGCTCGTGGAGGCCATCGTGTGGCCCATGAAGGAAGCGGAGCGGTTCAAGAAGATTGGAATCAAGGCACCGAAAGGTGAGTAGACGGCTGGTGCCATCACCACTGTCGAGGCCTCACTATTACAAGTCCCCAGTGTCGTACACTACTAACGAGACGGCACTTTAGGCGCTCTCATGTACGGACCTCCTGGAACCGGAAAGACGCTGCTGGCGAGAGCCTGCGCCGCCCAGACAGACGCGACATTCCTCAAGCTTGCTGGTCCGCAGCTCGTCCAGATGTTCATTGGCGACGGTGCCAAGCTCGTCCGAGACTGCTTCGCCCTGGCCAAGGAGAAGGCCCCGTCCATCATATTCATCGACGAGCTTGACGCCGTCGGCACGAAACGGTTCGACTCGGAGAAGTCGGGCGACCGAGAGGTGCAGCGGACCATGCTTGAGCTCCTCAACCAGCTTGACGGCTTCGCCTCGGATGACCGCATCAAGGTCTTGGCGGCAACGAACCGCGTGGACGTCCTCGACCCCGCGCTGCTGCGTTCCGGTCGCCTGGACCGCAAGATCGAGTTCCCGCTGCCCAACGAGGAAGCGCGTGCCCAGATCCTGAAGATCCACAGCCGAAAGATGACGGTCGACAGCGCAGTCAACTGGGGAGAGCTGGCGCGCAGCACGGACGAGTTCGGCGGTGCCATGCTGAAGGCTGTGTGCGTCGAGGCCGGCATGATTGCGCTCAGGATGGGCAAGAACAAGATCAGCCACGAGCACTACGTCGACGCCATCGCCGAGGTCCAGTCCAAGAAGAAGGAGGTGAGCCTCGGTCCTAACCACGAAACCCAGGAGCCCCCCTGCAGTGGCCAGCACACCGCTAACAAACAGCGCAGACCGTCAACTTCTACGCCTAGTCCAGGAGGTGGCGCTGGGAGATGCCGCGGAAGGCGAAGGGTGGGGATGACGACGGACGCTGGGAGGCCCACGATAGATTATGCACCTGCTAGACGGAGGTTTGGCAGCACTTGTATGAATACAACCGGTACATTGACCGTGGGGGCTTGGCTGCCCAGAGACAAAATCAGGATGGCGGAATACAACTGCCTTGAAGACTCTGATCCATTGACCTTGGCTTGTTTGTCAATGCCTGCTGCGGGAGATTGTGTGACTTCCTGGCCATGTCAGGCTCATGGACGGCCGGTAAGACGAGCTCGACTATCACCGGGGTGGCGGCCCCTGAGGTTTCAAGAACGGTTAAAGGCAAAAGTTGTCGGAGGTGAGCCTAACGTGGGTAGGCAGAGCTGCGAACGTCTTGAATGTCTAGTCTGGCTGGCCATGATGACGATACAAGGGTGACGGTCACTCTCTGTGGCGGCCTCCAAAACGCACCCCTCCTCCGCCCCCGGGCACATCGGGGAGGCACCGGGCTACGTCAAGAGGCGTGTTGGGCGATGGACACGATGCCCCTCTAGGGTTTTAGGAGGCACTGGGAGGCATTATGATGCCGGCGCCAAGAAGTCCAAGTGGACGGGCGGGCTGGCGGGCTGGCGGGCAAGCAAGGAGTCAGCACGGCTTGCCCCAAGGTCGGTCGGACCGAGGGGCAGGACGGCGCAGGCACCGATCATCTCCAGACGGGGACGATAGAATGTAGTGGAGGCCCATGAGGGAGCAGACGTGATGCAGGGTAGGTTGCGACACGATCAAGGGGCTGCCTCCCTTGGGGCAGGGGAGGTTACTACGGTGTAGCGGGTGCGAGGCGTGTTTGGCGTGCTCGGTTGGCTGGCTGGCTGGCTTGTGCTGTGCTGTGCTGTGCTGTGCTGGTTCGCAACACAAGACGCATGTGTTGAGGCCGATACTACGCAGTGGCGAAGACGAGCCAGGCTAGTGGGTGTTGAAGCGCCATGCAGACCCGAGGGGTTAAAGAGGTCAGTATATGTCCAATAACGGCGTGACATAGCGGGTGTAGGTGGAAGGGAGTGGCCGCAATAGGCAAGCAGCCCGGGGATGGCTCGACCAGATTCGGGACAGGTTGAGTGTCTACTGTTCCTGTTGCAGGCAGGGCGGCTGTAGTCTGAAGCCTAGCATTTCTCTACTGCACAGTAGACAGTCTGTCTCTTGTGTGTGTCTGCCAGCAATTGGAGCTATGATGAAAGGGGTGGCCAGGTACATCATAGGAGACCATGGTATTGTTCACCTCGGAGGGCACGACGATTGCCGATGTAACGGCCGCCACCGTTGGTGCGTGTCTATTAGTTTTAGGGCGACGGGGGGGAGGGTCAAGTCAATTGCTCCTGCTCATCGTCGTTCGTTTCCCAATGCACGCATGTGATGATGACCAGCCGTGAGGCGGCTAAGTCTGCAGAGTGATGCGATTCCCAGCGGAAGTCGGACACGAGCAGGAAACAGGAAAGTTTGGCTATATCAGAGGTTTGTTAATGGGCAGCTGTGGTCGGGCCAGACCCACCAGCTAGCTACTGCGTACCTGGGTGCCTACCTATGGGCCTACCAAGTAGGTAAGCGTGGTAAGGTGGTAAGTAGGCAGGGTAGGTAGGTATCCAAGGTGTTGTAAGAGGCGCTACTATAGATAGATGGGACGCCACGCCCGGCAGGGGTCAGGGGTGGTCAGCTAATATAGAGTACCGAAGTCTGACAGACTGACAGAAGTCAAATCCTGCTGTTTGCTCACATCTGGCTGCCGTCATCGAGCGTTGCCCCAGATTGCCACAGGGGAGGGCCAAGCTGGGGTCTGGACCCAGGCACGGGCCATGATTGGCTGCCCGGGACAGACCCACAGGGATCCAGCCGACGTTGAGATGCAACCTTCTGAAGAGCCAAACGGCCCAACGGCAACCGGCGTTGGACGCCCACAATGCAGGCTAGTAGACTAGTCTAGTCTTCTTCCTGCTCACCTTGGACTCCTTGGGTGTTTTCCTGCAACCCGGGGTGCCTCAAGGTGACAAGCACGCAAGGCATGGTGAACAATTTCCCAGTCTCCCTCTCCCCGGACCAGCTCCAGCTGCAACTCCAGCTCCAGCTTCAGCTTCAGCTCCCGCTAGGCCCGGGGCTTGGGGGCTGGTTCCCTCCCGCCTCTCCTGACTACAACTTAGCACGCCTGTAGTACCCGAGTACCTGAGTGTCAGGAGTGTCTTGTTCCTGCCTGGCCCCCTTGCCCCGGAGAGATTCTTGGGTCCCTGTCAGGCACAGCACATGGTTGGCTGCCGCGTGCATTGGCGTGGCCTATGGGCGGGTACTCCTATCCCCACCACTGACGTCTACGTGGATCTGCTCACGATGTTGAGACGAAAAGAAAAAAAGAAAAAAAAGAAGAAAGAAGAACCCAGTTGCGCGGTGCGTACCGGTATACACAGTAAATAATCAGCAACCGTTACTGACTAGCCTCCCATCCCCTTGGGTGGTGCTACGCGCGTCGAGGAGCTCCTCGTTGGCCTCGCCCAGGCGCATACTAACCCACCCACACACACAGAGACACACATCGCCACGACTGTCATGGCGCATTCAAGACTGCCATGTCGACGTGCTTGAGGGTCGTGGCTTTCGTCTGCCATTCCGTCCGCCACCCCGTCCGCCTCCCCGTGCGCCTCCCCGTCCGCCCGCACAGCCGCGAAGCCACCCCCATCAGACCCAAGCACTTCGATCATGATCATCATTGCCTGTCAATGCTTGGTAGTCCCTCTCCCTGTCCATATTACGCCATTTCCTCATCTCCTTCTTCCCTCTCGCCGGGGGCTTGGGACGCTACTGTGCGTGCGAGCTACAAGTCGGCCTCTCTCCGTAATAAGTTCCTGTGTCGGTGGGCTGTCATCCTTGTACGCACAACTACCATTGGTGGTCGGGTCCATCTGCAAGTGTGAGACTGCAGTACTTGTGATTTGCGTCTACCTGATGGCTCGCCCGTGCTGAAGCAAGCCCTCTTGGTGTGGGTGCCGATCCCGCCTGGCGCATCGATGACTTATACCACCCCCCCTGATAATATACCCTCTGCCCCTTTCCTTTACCCGAAGCCCATCTCGAACTCAACCCAGAGCTACGTAGTATAGCTTGGCGTCCATCGCCGTCATATGTCCCCCATGCGCCGTCCCGACGAGCACGGCTTGCCTGCTAGCCTGCAGCCTCTCGGGCCTTGCGCTGCTCCTGTGCGTCTCGGCGTCCCCTGTCTCCTTTTCTGATTTCCCATATCCCAATCCAGTTTCTTCTGTGCATTGCTGGGGTGCCCCAGAGACCCCAGGCTCGCACGAGAGAGGACGCCTCATGCCCGTCACGGCAAGGCCTGCCGTTGCTTGCCACAGCATCCTTACCGCGTGTCCTGGGTTGGATATGATCGTCTTCAAATCAGACGAACCCGGCTTGAAATGACCCCTTGTTGTGTCGACCCTCCTGCCCTCCCACAGAAAAGGCCATCAACACTTAGCGTCCCCTTCACATGGTACATGACGGTCTTGACTGCCTCTGATGTCAGAGATGCTGCTGGCCCCTGAAAAGACGACGCGTCGATGCAGCGGTTTGGTTGAGTCTGCGCGCAACAGGAGCCGGAGGGAGCCCAAGTTGTCGAATATAAAAGCCGCCGTAACCTCGTGCCATCCAGAGCAAGAGTCCTCACATCCATCAACACATCATCAGACTCACTTCACCTCACTCTTATCATCTTACTACTCCTACCGAGCCACCATACTCCACTTATCATCATCTTCACGTTGATATCAAAATCAGTTCAAAATGCAGTACTTCACCGCCATTGCCACCCTCTTCGCCAGCGTCGCCCTGTCCTCGCCTGTCGAGATCCAGGAGCGCCAGCTCTACATCCCGTGCTCCGGCCTCTACGGCACGGCTCAGTGCTGCGCTACCGATGTCCTCGGGGTTGCCAACCTGAACTGCGCAAACCCGCCCACCGTCCCCGCCAACGCCTCCGACTTCCAGTCCGAGTGCGCCGCCATTGGCCAGCAGGCTCGCTGCTGTGTCCTCCCCATCGTAAGTGCTCTCCCCCGGGGCATATGATAGTTTGTGTCAGTGAAGTGCAAGCGCTAACAACACGTCGTAGCTTGAGCAAGGTGTGCTCTGCAACACCCCCGCTGGTGTTGTTGACTAAGCAGATGGCCTCGAAACCTTTGTAAGATCAAGCCATCGGATAGGATCCAGGCCTGACTGCCACAGGCGTCATGGAAGATGGTGTCGGCGCGGGTGCAGCGTAAAATAGTTATCGTGGGATTTCAACCGCCACAGGCTAAGAGGCCTGGGTGGTTATCAGGGCTTTTATGTCTGTAATATGATATGCGGTATGCTTTGCTCGAATGTAATTTATGGTGCGCTGAAGCAGATTTTTGTGGTCATGTAACTCGGTACATACATATTGTGACTATCTTCTCTGCACCCAGTCTAGTGACCACGTGACAGGCCGTGCAAATGTGCATGTGTGAGTTTACTTAGGCAGGCAGTCACATTACCTGGTGGTCTTGCCAATGCCAGTTCAAGCAGCCTATTTAAGGGTTGTGTATCTAGGCAGGTTAGTGTTACATCGATGAATATTATGATGCCTTGTCACTGCAATTGTATAGGTAAGTGACGTTCTCTTCCCAGGGGACTAGGTGGACAAATGCAGAGCCAAACAAATCATCTTCAGCAGATTCCTGTTCCAATTGGCTTGGTTAAGTTCTTATTGGTAAGATAGTTCACCTGGGGTGTTCTAGGCTAAGTCAATAAATGAACAATCACTTTGGCTTGAAATGTGGTGATGTGACATATACGCAGGGAGAAGGCCTTTTAGAGGAAAATAATCCCGGCAGTGTCAATAGTACAGGGTCAACTGTCCAACATGACAGGAACCTTGAAAGGCTACGAGTTCAGGCGCTGCATCAACGCAATTTATTTACAAGTATGGAAGTGTGGCATGGCCGTAGCCGTAGTACTATCTCACAGCCCGTCTGCCAACATAGCATCAATCAGCTGCACATGTCTGTCTGCATTTGTTGTGCTCCATTCAGTTTCGTACTATAATTTTTCTGTCGTCAGCACATATTGATCAAGTTCGGGGGGGACTTGGGCGGCGAGACTTGGGCGGCGAGAAGAAATCAGAACTTACGTTCAGACCATATGGCCAGATGTGACCCCCTCCACAGTTGATCTTGGCACTCGAGCCGTCCCAAGACCTCAAGAGTGGTGTTGCCGTAGCCCAGTCATTGGCTGCGCACTTTGTGTTGAATGCTGCAGTCTGGCCAATACCCAGAGTGTGGGATATCTCGTGCATGGCTGTGCGTTCGGTCATGTAGGATCTGTTGGACCCGAATCGTATGTTGCCGTTGTAGTTGCCATCAGCCGTGGCGACGCTGGGCTAATTACACGGCTTGGATCAGCGGTCATTCCCATGGATGTGAGAGCTCAGACAAATAGGAGGTGCCTTTCAGCGCCCTCTTTGTTTCCGGCCCTCGGAACCCAATCTCCCCAGGTTGGCAGGAACACAACACGGAGCAGCCGTGAGGACTCACCTCGTATTGTATTGTCAGCCTCTTGGTGGCATCGGAAAATCTGGCGTAGCGGGCAACAGCGAGCCTCATGGCAGCCTCGATCTTGGAGTAAGCGTCGGCCTGGTCTGTGGTAGGGTTCGCGGCCTTCTGCAAGGTCCAGGTGATAGCAGCGGAGGTTGTAGAGGCCAGGGCCAGCAGGCCGGTCAAGACGTGGAAACGCATCTTGTCTGTCTGTGATGAGCGGGCCTGTGATAGGATGCTGTGGTTCCTTGAAGGGACGGGCGTGGGCTGTATGGTCGGACGGTCGGTCGGTCGGTCAGGCTGAGAGACAAGAGACCGGGAGACGGGAGCAAGTACGTCGTGGGCGGCTCGGGGCTATTTATGTATCTATGTATACACATGTGCTGCCTATATAGTCTGCCTATATCGTGCGTGTGTGGATATGTACTCGTAGCCACAAGGAGAGGGAGATGAGCGTTGCACCCGCTGGCTGGACAAGGACGCATGAATGCTGCGGGCGGTTGGCAATAATTGAAGGCCTGCCCCAAGCGCTCCACTCCTTATCTGTTCCGAAACAAAGACTCGGCGTGAATGTGACGCTGTTGTCGAGCAGCGGAGAGGTGCACTCCGCAGACTGGCAGACTGGACCGGCAGTGGGCTCTTGGGTGTCATTGAAGCAAAGGGGGCGGCCAGTGGAGAGCCCATGTGGCAGTAGCCAAGAGTTGATCATATGTTGGGGATATATTGCCGGGCCCTCAGGCCTGCCCTTTTCGGCTCTTGGCCGGGACTCTAATTGGAAACCCCCTGACCTCGGAGCCCACAATTCTGGGTTGCGACCGGGGAAGCCGGCACCGGATTGAATGCCTGGCCATCTAGGTGAGAAGACGGGCTGCCAGGCTGCTTGTGGATTTGGCCAGGGCCGACAAGGTTGAACTGGTGATGGGCAGCGTCAGGAGTCGGCCAAGCAGGCCATCGTGAGAACGTGAGGCAGCCAGGAAGGAACCCCACGGTCTGGCCTTGGTTAGTACTTGACGTGGTAACCATGATCCATCTTGAATCCAAAGTACTGTGTGACAGGTTGATAGCAATAGCAGAGCCGGGGCGAGGCCGAGTGCTGGACGGGGCCGGCTTCCCCCGGGTGCGTGCGTGGCCGGGCCGATAAGCGCCGCTCGGATAAGCTTAAACCGACGTCCCAACCGGCGCGTGGCTTCTGTCAAGTGCCGTAGACCGACCCGCAGCGACTGTGAGTGCCATCTAAACATGACCGGCCGATCGAACCCGTGGGCCGCCTGCAGGTCTGCCGACCTTGTGGCCTCGTCCTGCCGAGCACGATGGTGTGCCGCCTCCCGGACCGGGCTCCGCATGCTCCCCGCCCGCCACGCTCGCGGGCTTGCATCAACAGTGCCACGCGCCACGGATGGCGTCTTCCGCGGCCTGACGGATGGCAGGCTTCCAACGCCGTGGATCGAGGCTTTCCGCAAGCAGCAGCAGCAGCGTCAGCAGCAGGCCGACCAGGGCAGCGCAGCCGGCGATGCTCGCCCTCAGGAGCGTGACCTCAGCCCCAGGAGGATGAGCGACAGCTACCACAGCGTCGTCCTGCCCCTGGGCCAGGACCCCTGGCTGTCTGACACTTATATCAACTCGTCCGGACACATCAGGCTGGGAACCATCTTTATGGATCTGGACGCCCGTAAGCTGCCCCGGGCGTAGCCTTCCCTGCGTCCCCTTGGCCAACACACCGAGACGCCTGCGTGTCAGCTCGGTAGCTAACTCGGCCACTGCAGTCTCGGGGGTCATTGTCTATAAGCATACCGGCCCGGGCGTGACGACCGTCACTGCGGCCCTGGACCGTATCACAATAGCCCACCCGCTCACCGAGATCTGCGACCTCGAGTATTCTGGCCAGGTCACCTATGCCTCGGGGAGGAGCAGCGTCGAGATCACCTGCAGGGTCGCCCGCGCCCGCCCCGAGGGCGAGCCCACCAGGCCCGAGGATGAGCTGCTCACCTGCACATTCACCATGGTCGCCCTGGATCCTGAGACCAAGAAGCCTGTCAACGTTCCTGCACTCATCTGCGAGACGCCAGAGGAGGAGGCAATCTTCAAGGCCGGTGAGGCCAAGTCACTGGCAAAGAAGAAGATGAGCAAGACGTCCCTGCTGGCCACCGAGCCTAACGACCCCGAGTCGGCCCTGATCCACAGCATCTGGCTCAGGCAGCTGCGGTACCACGACCCTAATGACAGCCTCCGCCAGCCCGCCAACGTGGTCCCCATGAGCACCACCCAGCTGTCGACCGCCGCCATAATGCAGCCACAGTACAGGAACAGACACCAGACCATGATCTTCGGCGGCTTCCACCTGAAGCAGACCTTTGAGCTGGCCTTTTGTTGTGCCGCCAGTTTCGCTCATGCGCGCCCCGTACGTCCGAGGCCCAGCTCCTCTGTGCTTTCCCGTCATTAACATACCGCAGACATTCATAAGCGCCGATCCTTGTACTTTTCGAAACCCCGTCCCCGTGGGCAGCGTCTTGTACCTTCGAGCAACTATTGCTTATACAGACCCGCCGCTGGTGAGTGACTCGGGCTTGTCATATCACAGGGCCATCGCTTCACGCCCCCACCTCCCACCCCCCTTCCTTCCCGAATAGGTCTTCAGCCGGTGCACTAGCTCTTGCCCGTCGCGGCGAGCCCTTGTGATGTTGCAGACTGCTGACTTCCAATCACCGACCAGCTCGAAGAAGGCGGCAGTGAGCCACAGCACAGAGATCCCAAGCAGCCCGTGACGCGAGTGCACGTGAGGGTTGACAGCAAAGTCAGAGGTACGCTCCGGCATGATCTACATGGGCCTCCTGGTCTTTGTTCTTCCCCCTGGGTCCGGCCAGCACAAGGGGGCCGAAGACATGTATCCGGGTTCCCATGGCTGCCATGTGACCGTGGCCCACAAGCTTCTCTTCCTGGCGGACTGCTGACTTGTACGTGTGTGGCCAGATGTTGAGCACGACACCACTACCAAATCAACAGGGCAGTTCAATTACACGTTCTCGGTACCCAAAGACGTCAAAGTGATGCCGCATACATACCAGGAGTATAGTAAGCACCAATCCTCTCCCTTTTGCGGTTCCTCGTCTGTCATGTTTTGGAATGCTCCAGGAAGCAACGCTTTGAGACCCGTGGCACGTGATTAACACGTCCTAGTGATGTACATTGACGCGAGACGGAGGGTCAAGCTTGGGGACATTCAATCTCGTCAAGAGCGCAGCAACTCGACACAGGAGCAAAGGCAGTTGGCCGAGGACGCCAACCTGACCGAGTAACGAAAGGTGTAGCCACGATAGTGTCACCCTCGGGGGTTGGGGAGCACGGAGATGCAACAAGTGGATGGTACGCGCCTCTCTTGCCTACGCCGGGCCACCCACTGCCATAGCGTTTGCGGTGCTAGTGACGTTAGATAAGGGGGCTGGTGATAATCAGGCATTCTGTGAAAGAGATGGGAACACGTAATGCTCCATGATGGCGGGCAGGCGGCGGGACAAGAGTCAAATACATTGTAGCTCACGGCCTCGGGTGCGAGTGAATGAGATGTGGAGTCGAGATGGGCTTCAGGGGACCCAAAAACCGCAGCGGCCAATCGATTTCTTGCGAGAGGCTCGACTCTATTGGGCCGTCAGATTGTCGCGAAGATGGTATCCAGGGCTGAACCTTGCGCCCCTGTGCATGAAATCTGCCTTGAGCCTAGGGCCCCTGCGAGGCAGAGTACCGCGGCAAAGCTGGTGCCGGACCCGGCGGAGATGGGTACTGTGCAAGCAGAGAGATACCACGGTCAGCGGGCGTCTCATTGGCACAGACGGAAGTCGGGGCTGGAGTATCCGTCGTGATGTGCAGCGTCAATAAGAATGATTCGAACACACACATGATCGCCCGGGGCGAGCCAAGCAGCCAAGCAGCCAAGCAGCCAAGCAAAAAGGCACAGAAGCTTCCGCAATGCTTATCTCGATTCCCTGCAGGTAAGTCACTAATAGTCAGGCAGTCAGTCTTACTTGGTGGGTTGCAGCAGCATATAAGTATTTACAGTAAGTACTAATAAGGATGCATACGAGTACAGTCCCGGTCCCGGTCCCGCCGCGGAATCAACCCAAGCACCAGACCCAGATATTGAAAATTTCGAGTGCTAGGGCGTGCCGCCACGGGTACACCGCGTCTGCTAACACCTGCTCCGTATCCTGGCGTGCTTGTCCTGTCTTGCCCGCCTGTCTGGCCTGACCTCTTGCAAATCCGAAGTCATGCCGCCGCCACTGTGGGGCTCGTCTTCATTCTTCCTCACACACGGTAGGTCCATGGTCGTCGCACCAGTCCCGTACCGCGCACTCGTCTTATCAGCCCTACCTCGAAGTACCCGAGGCACGAGGCACGAGGCACGGCGCGCACATCCTCATATCCTTACACGGCCCCCACTGTACTTGTACGACTGTACGATAGATAGTCCATCTTGATATCTATATGCGGACGTACATTACCTACTGTACGTATGTAGATACTGAGTAAGCCTTGTTTAAAAGCTGGCTGTGTTTCCGGCTCTTCACCGAGCCACCCTCCTACAACCTACACCATGTCTCGTCGTCCCCTTCCTCACCCCCACGCACACGCACACGCACACGCCCACGCCCACGCGACGACCGCAGTAACGTCTTCGTGATCCCCTCGGGCAACGGCACCAATCCTCCTCGGTCACTCTGCGGGCTGTCAAGTCACAATGGCCTCCAAACCCGTGCACACCTCCACACAGCCGCCCCTGGCTGACAAGGAGTCACCCGATCTCGAGAAGGTGGCTCCTCCTAGTCCCGACAACACTTCTCTGGAGGACGCCACCCTCGCCGCACTGTCGCGCGTCAAGACCGCCGACGAGCATCACCCCATCCACTGTGCGTGACTGTATTCCTCCTTCCCTCTCTCCATGGGCCCGAATCCTCCTGGCAGTATGACCCACAACTCCGACGTTCACCACTGAGAATAGCTGGACAGGGAGCTCGACAAAGAAGTGGTTCGTCATCTTCTGGTACTGCCTTCTACAGGCATTCGTCACCCTCACCACCACCACCTATGTGTCGGCCGAGTTCCTGGTCCAGGAGACGTTCGGGGGCACTACCCAGGTCGTCGCCCTGGGCCAGTCAATGTTCATCATTGGCACCGCCGTCGGCCCTGCCTTCCTCGGACCTCTGTCGTATGTCTCACGCCCAACCCCGCCGTCTACTGCCGCACTGCTGACCTTGTCATCCAAGGGACATCAATGGCCGGAAATGGGTCTATGTCGGCGCCATCTTTGTCTATGCCATCCTGAACATCGGCTGTGCCAAGGCGCTGAACCTGCCCATGTTGATCATCTTCCAGTTCCTGTGCGGAGCTGCCGGCAGTGTTGCCCTGTGTAATGTCGCCGGCACCATCGCCGACCTCTTTGGGGACTCGGATGGTGCTGGCCAGCCCAGTAAGTAGCAGCTTCTTGGTACCAGTGGGACCTCTCGGTCGGCACTCCCATGGATGTGGTGAACATCTCTGCCCCGTACTTGGATGGCTGACTCAAAATGCTGCAGTGGCCCTGTTCGTGGCCTCGGCCAACTCGGGCCCGTCTATCGGCTCGCCCGTGGGGCAGTGGATCGCCGAGAACCCCAACATGGGCCTCCCGTGGATCTTCTGGATCAACGTCATCATCGGTGCCGCTTTCGCCCTGGGCATGTGCTTCCTGCCAGAGACCCTCCCGCGGACGGTCATCGCGAGAGCCGTCAAGAGACAGCAGGCCGCCAGCCCGGAACAGGTCGCCATCGCAGAGGAGAAGATCGATGTCCTGAAGGAGATGAGGTTCGTCACGACTATGGCCCTGAGAATCATGGTCACCGAGCCGATTGTCTTGTTCCTCGGGCTGTACAACGGCTTCGCCTACGGCCTTCTGTTCCTGTACCTGGACGGGGTCTTCGACGTCTTCGTGTACAACAACGGCCTGAGCTTCATCGGCGCAGATCTCACCTACCTGAATTTCATAGTCGGTGTGAGTGCACGTCCCGCCCCAACTACCTATGGCACCACCCGAGACTTGACTGGCCGGTACTCAGTCTCGGGTGCCGTGCCAGCAGCCGAGGTTCCCGCCCTTGTCACAAGTTTGCTGATCCGGGATAGGTGACCGTCATGTTCTGTATCGTCCCCTTGCAGACGTACCTCTACAGGAGAGACCGTCTCAAGCATGGTACCAACCGCCCCGAAGCCCGCTTTCTCACCTCTCTCGTCGGCGTCTGGGGCTTCCCCGTCTCGTTGCTGTGGTTCGCCTTCACTGACGATGGGTATGTTCTCGTGCCAACCAAGCTCTCTCAGCCCCCCCCCCCCCAATGTGACTCGTGTGGCCTGGCTTGGGTGGTCCAGTGTCGCTGACAGAATGACATCTAGGTCCGTAAGCTTTTGGTCACCGGTAGTGGCCGGCGGCCTCCTAGCCGTGTGTGACCCCCTTCTCTGGCTGGCCATGTTGAATTACCTGACAGACTCTTACCCGAGCGTCGCCGCTTCAGCCGTCGCTGCCTTCTTGATCCCGTCGTTTCTGATCGCCGCGGGACTTGCGCACGCTGGCATCGCCATGTTTGAAAACATGACTACAAAGTGGGCTATGGCAACACTGGGGTTCATCTCGTTCGGTCTGGTCGCCCTGGTCTATGTCTTGTACTTTTTCGGCCCTCGCATCAGGGCGAGGTCCAAGCTCGCTCGGAAGTCATAGCTGGCGCATGCATGCAACACATGTTGCAGCTGCCACAACGCGCCAGAAAGAAGCTCACTATCAAGACGTTCACGATATTTTAGCTATAACCCTACGGTACCACAATAGCCAGATAGCAGCTTCCTATAACATGCCTTTGATGTCAACCCTTCCGACAGGTTCGAGGTGTTGGGCAGCTTGCTATGCAATGTCCGTAGACCAGTGGTAAGTCTCCACCCTGCCCAGGCGTCCATCTTTGTGGTCGACAACACGACACAAGCGCGCCCTTCACTAATCATCCAGCCAGACATGCCTTGGCACCCATGAATCACACGGCCCTGGGAAGGTGGCATGACATTAGTGGCTCCCCATACCCTCAACCATTGCTGGCAGCAGCAAGTCGTTGAAGGCCCAGAGGACGGTTGTAAAATGGGCCGAAAACGCAGCTCCCGTCCACCACGTCGCGCGATGGCCCTGAAGCGCGTACTGGTCCTGGATAAAACCAGCCTCGATTTCATCTGCATCTACACGCATATGCATCGGGCCATGGTCTTCGAATGCGGCAAATTGGAGCGGCTCGTCAGTGGCGGCCAGCACTCCGCTTTCCACCATGTTGTCAAACCCATCGACAACAAGAGCCCGTGCACCCTCAGCATCCAGGCCGGCGTGGGCGACCATGAGGAACCGGAAGAGATCGCTGTCCTGGCCGAAATAGTCGAGCCGAGAGTTAGACGGTGGAAGGGGGAGTGTCGTCCAGTTTGATGGCTCCGCAGCCGCCGGGATATTGGTCAAGGAATGATTCAAAACCAGCGACGGATTTCTCACCGCGCCGACGTAGACTCTCGAGCTTCGGAACTTGGAGAAGACGGCCGACTCGCTCGCGTCCAGATCGAAGGGGCTTAGGTTTTCGGGGCTGGGCTCGATAGCGAGCAGAAGCCGCCGGGCGTTGATCTGCTTCCAGTCTCCATTTGCGGCCTCGACCGTGATCGTGACGCCGGTGTCATCGTCGCCACGTTCAGAAGAAACCACGATGCTGGAATATAGCACATCCTGGCCCAGCAGATGGCCAATCTTGATATACAGCTCGTGGATGTCCCCGGACACCGGGACCACGTTGCTGGTCTCTCCAAAGAACGCACCCGTCAAAGGTGCTCCTATGGCTTGCATCACGTACATTGTGGCCGTGCCCATGCTGCGCTTTTGTTAGCTTTTTCCTCTCACCGTTTGCATGCGGGTGACGAGCGTCGATGCGCGTGAGTGAGGGGGCGCCTTTCTCAGCATCACTCACATGTCTCCAACGCCCATGCCGGTCAGCTTGAAAAGCTGCGGTACGGCAGCCGAGATATTGTGCTTGGCCACAAAGTCTCTGAACAAAAGCGTCAGATCCTCGGGGATGTAGCCCGGCGGTGGGAAGTTGAAGAAGCCTGGTAACAGCAGGCGCTCGTATCGCTTGCACAGTTCATGATACCTTCTGAGGGCATCGAGCGCTTCGGTGCTGGTGGGAGCAGTGTAATTATTCAGTGGCCGGCCAGTCGTGAAGTCGACGTACTTGGTAGCGAGAGATGTCTGCGGCTTTGCCATGACGGACATGTTCATGCGCTGGGTTATGAAGTCGGTGGTGTTCTTGTAGGAATTCCAAGCTTGGACCCCAACATTAATGGGCTTCCCAGTGAGAGGGTCTTGATACGTCCTGGTGTGCCCGCCCTGCGACAGGCAGTCAGTAATCTTGAAGTCGGCGACGCGGCGGCATCCTCGCTCACAAGCACATCTCCTTTCTCGACCAGCACGACGGACTTTCCCATATCGCGCAGCTTGACCGCTGCATGAGCGCCTGAGGCGCCGCCCCCTACAATCACCACATCGCGGTTGATTGTCTCAACGGCGGTGTTGGAAATTGCTGGCACGGCGGCAGTCAGCAGTGCAATAAGCACTGACGGCGTGGTGGAGCGCATTGGTTGTGGTTGAAGGACTCCCACTGGGGCGATAGCTGCATATGCTCAGTCCTGTTTTGAAGCGGACGCTTCCAAGGTTGGAGTAATTATAACTTGAGCCGATCTAGCATGACCCAGAGCATAACCAGACAGCCAACCCACCCCCGAGATATATTCACACTGTCCTCTCCCTGTGGGTTCACAGCGCTTGGCATCATGTCAGAAAGTAGTATGGTGAAATGAGGGGGTTGCATGCACCGACTCCCATGGCCGTCAGCCTATTGGTTCTGTTACCATAGCAAGGGACATATCAATAGCAACCAAGCGAAACCGCGAAGATCAATCTTCAGGGTATGGTTCAACTGGCAGTCTTTGCCCACTGATGGGTGATATCTGGTGTAACAAGAATATTTCACGACCTCACAAAATATGTCAGGACTCTAAGGGTATTGTGTATTGTCGTTCCATGTTTCTGCGGCCTGCGCTTGGATGTGGCCGGCATTTTTTTTTTTTTTTGAATCCCGGGCACAGTAAGAATGACTCCTTCAGCAGAGCTGGTGATATATCCTCCTTGGCGCATGGAGGAGGACATACTAATCAGTGCGACCACGTGTGCGATTGAATCCCCTTAGTATCGCAAGAGGCCAATACGACAAATGAACCAAGAACAAGTTCACCAGAGACGACTCGCGACACTAAATGTCATAAGCACCATACGCATCTTGACTACTAGTAGTTGCTGTTAGGCCAGGGATCATGACTGTCCTTTGCGCTTCCAGTTTCAACGTTAGTGTCGAAGTAGTGAAGACATCATAATCTGCAAATCTAGTTGTTTCAAGACCCATCGTCATTATTGGGGACATGAAGTCTTCAAGACAACCAATGACCGAGGTTCAATGGGCTCGGATTGAATTGATGGTGGTGTAAAGAAGACACGAAACAATACTACACATGCATCCATCACAACGGGCGTCGGCCAAGTGATTGTATGGAAGCGGTCAATGAGCCGGCACCCACAACAACACTGTGATTGGAAGAGACGCGCTGTGGTGCGATAACGGGCGTCTCGATGACCAGCGGCATATCCAGCTGCAAAGGTGCCTCAATGGGCAATCGCGTTGGTTGGAAATATGGCTGCAAGAGGGCAGTCCTCGACTCACTGACAGATCAAGTCAAATTGCAAGAATCATCGGACAGCACCATGCATTTTTTTTTCCTGGTGGCACCGAGGTCATCATTATGCCACACAAGCCAGAGGCTCTGGCAAGACAAGTGCTACTCGCAATACTTTATGGAGCTACCAACCGGGCATTGCACGTAGGCCTGCTCCATCGTCCAATAACCATGTGTGGTGGCAATTACTCTGGTCGAGAAAGCCGAGACTATAGGGGACACGTGTCTGGAATTGGAATTGGAGTACTACTTAGGTGCCTGTCTCGTAGTTGACTGTATATGTAACATGTATGGGTGCTATTAGTCCACCAGACAACCTTGGAAGTCAAGCATCCTCACATTCCTGCCTCACCCCAAAGGTTCCATCTCTCCTCGAATGCCATCCCCACCGAGAGGATCAATAGATGCCACGTTAGGCCCTACCCTGGACACAAGGGCATGTGTAGGTGTGATGTGAGTCCATCGTCGTTGGTGTCGTGCGCCTTGGTGGACTTGAGTTTTGGTGGGGGGGGGGGGCCGCTGACTAAGCTGGACAGGCAGCTTCTCCCTCATCCCACCCGAAGCCCCCACGCCAATGTCAAACAACGAGGGATGGGTGCATGAACAGATCCAGGGCGCCCCGTCGGGACTGGCCTCGTGAGTGTGGGGGGAGGAGGGTGGGAATGGGGGTTAGCAAAGAGCCGCATGGTCTGGTGTCGACCTCAGCCCGTCCACTCGACCAGCTCCCAGCTCGACACGCCGTCTCGGACGACGAGCCGGTGCTGGTCGATCCTCCACTCGGCGTACATGGTGCGCACCGCCTTGATGGCCTCCTTGTGCGCAGGCCCGGTGCCTCCCTTGCGGGCGTCCTCCCGGCTGCGCCAGATGCACGTCGCCAGGTTGCGGAGATTCTGGTCGGGTGTCCCAAACCAATACCTGCCGCCATCGCAACCTCGTGTTAGACTCGGCGGCGGGGCGCGGGAGATTAGACAAGGTGAAGGTGAAAGGAAAGACATACTTGAGGAAGCCGCCGCTGGCTGTGGCCTCTGCATGTGCCGCCTTGTCGAGGTCGCCAAGGTGGCTGTAGTCGATGCCCGCCTCGTATCGCGAGCGGAAGGCGACGATGTACCACGACGTCTCCCTCCAGCTGTGGTTGCGGGCTGCTGCCAACTCCCGCACCCGGCCCACCACCTCGCCCCAGTTAAACGTGTCGGCATAGGCCGCCGTCGCGTAGTCGTCCCGCAGGCACTTGAGGTCCAGCAGTGCCTCTGCCAGCATCTGGTTCTCGGCGTCCAGGGTCTCGAGGTCCAGCAGATGCTCTGCCTCGGTGTACGGCGAGGCCACCAGGTATCGCCGCCTGCCACCTGCCGTTGGGGCCTCGGCAGCCTTCTTGTCCAGAACCGCCGCCTCGGACAGGGCCGCCTTGCTGCCTGTGGCTATGTCGTTTATGGTCATGCCGACGGTCTCTGTGTGTAGTGTCTCCTGCAATCCTTCCTTCGCCTGGAGGTGGATGATGGAGAGGACCTATGGTCCGGGAGGCCCAGTCGACAGCAATGCCTCGGTCACCGGCGCAAGGAGCGAATGGGCTGTGGGTGGCCGTTCTTTAACTCGTGCATGTACACAGATGTTTGTGTCTACCTATACATCTGTAGGGGTGTGTGTGTGTGTGTGTGTGTGTGTGAGTGAGTGGGTGGGTGGGTGAGTGGGTTCGCATATATATATATATATAAATATATACATGTACCTACATACACACTCATTTATGTGATCAGGGCGGCCGCATTCAGGCGCTGATCCACAGGGAATAGCTGCACCGGCGGCAGAGGGCAGTGGAAAAGCCGGGCGACTGGCACAAGGTTTATGAAATCTGTCGCAATAATGGCGAGCGACGGTCCTGGACCATCCGGGTGCCTCCCACGTGCGGCCCCAGACGGGCCAGATGCAACTTGTAGGGGCCCGCGAACGGCAACTTGGGGCGGGCTGGGGGCGGGCTGGGGCAAGCAAGCAAGGTCTGCTCATTTCTCGGGTGGAATATAACCAGGCACAATGTCTGCCTGCGGTACCTAGGTAGATATGCACTTGTGTCGAGTCCGGATGTTCTAGTCCAATGTCTCTAGTCGCCCGTCTATTTAGCCTCCATCCCGCCTCGGCCCTGGGCAGGTAGCCTGCTTTCTCACTTCCTCCTCTTCAGTTTTCTTTTTGGCAGCCCTTTTCTTTCACGTCGCATCCTGTCCAGGTGCTGCTAGCGCCGAGGTCGTTTGGACGCCGCCGCCGCCGCTGCTGGTGTTTCACGGTGCGACGGCTCGGAGAGCCCGTCTTTGCAGGCGAGCAGATGGCGCCATTGCCCGACGGGTTGATGCCACTTTTGGAGAAGGACAAAGCCAGCAAGCACCAGACTAGACGACCGGGAATCAAAGTGAACCAGTCTGGCTGTCCCGAGTCCTGACTCTCTGGAATTGCCTCACCGCCTGACCTCACCGTGCCTTTGCAAGATAGCATCCCTGGGGATATGAGCATGACACTTCAGGGTTCCCGGCGGCGTCGAGCATGCATGACCTATCGGGTCGAGTCATTTCCCACCTCTTGTCAAGGCCGGCTGGGCGAGACGTGGCAATGCAGAACTATGCTCCTGTCTATCTGATAATGTGCGCCTGCTGGGATTGGCCCCTCGCATCATGCGTGCGCCCTGAGGCCGGCCTGCTGCATCCTGCACGCTGCATCTCCTGCAACGCAACTCTGCGGCCGAGGCTATCTCGGGAACCCGTCCGTGATAGTTATAGATAAAGACGTTTTACCTCTGATGATGGACAGTATCCATCCAGTCCCTAATCCTACGAACACACACACACACACACACACAGAGATAGAGAGGGTACACACACAGCTGCGGCCCGGGCCTCAACTCAAAGCTGGTTGGGCTAAAGCTGCAGCATCTATCGCCCATCTGTGACTGGCCCGGCCCGTCCTTAAACAAGCCGGTCATCCATGGCCTTCGAGGCAGCCATTGCTATCTTGCAGTTTACTCACTCTTCACACCCATTCCGATGAACGGCCAGAGCGGGTAGACTATTTACTTGGTCCACACGGAAGTTCAACCTCACCCAGACTACCTTGCACAGATCGTTCCAGGGTACATGTACGATGCCTTGCACTGCGCATTGCTCTGGATAGCGCCGTGCCATCATTCCGAGGAGCAGCACCCGATAAAAGCCGGAGCCTCCACTCGCAGTCGCTGTGCTCTGTCACCATCCGTCGTCGTGACTGTGTGGGTGCTCAACCTCTCACAGCGTCTCATTATCCGTATCATCTGCCCCGCTGCTGCCTTTTAACCACACCTTGGCAACCTCATACGTCCCCAGGTATAGTCCGCTGCCCAACGCGGTCCACGACGCCCGGAGCAGTCCCCCCCTGAACAACCCGTACACCCCCCTTTCCTGGTAGATAAGCCTTGCCACCTGCATCCCGCTCAGCCCTTGCCGTCTCACCGCGCCTTCCAGCTGCTTCCGTGTCTCGTGATGGGCCGGCTCTCCCTTGGCCTTGGCGCCCGGGTCTCGTAGCCGTTGCTCCTGTTCTTCGAGCCGAGCCCGCTGCTGCCTCCCTTCCCCGGCGAGAAGCATCATTCGGGTCTTGACGGTGTCTGCAGGCGAAGTCACCACCGCGGCCATGGCACCAGACAGCGCCGCGCTGGATCCGTTGACAAAGCCTGTCTCGAGCAGCCCGCGCGCCATGCCGCCTTGACCCACCCTCCTCTCGCCGCCGGCCATCCCACCCTGCCCGTCCTTGACCGTCCGAGCGGCGTTGGTCCGCCTGTCGCGCGACTCCCAGATGCGCCGCCTGAGGGCTTCGAAGACGGGGAACTGCAGCGCCGTGAAGGGCAGGTTCCTGGCCACCAGGGCAGTATATCCCGTCAGAAGGCGGCGGGCGGGGCCACCCGTGTCCCCTGGTCCGGCCAGCATCCGGAAGGCCTGGATGGAGGTGCTGTTCCTCCAGCCGCCGGGGCCGCCGGGGCCGCCAGGGCTGGAGGCGCCGCCGGAGCGGATCATCTGCGCGTTCTGCTTGATGACCTCTGCAGGGGTGAGCACCAGACACGACGCCAGCTCGGCAGTGCCGGACGCCAGGGAGTGGACCAGCGGCGTCGGGAGGGCGGCATGGCCTAGCAGGCTCGCGGAGAGGCCCGCGTAGAAGGGCTTGGCGGCCTCGTAGGTGGTGAAGAACAGCCCGGCAGCAGGAAGGGTGGCGATGACGACGCTGCCTACGCCCTGATAGAGCCCGCGGAAGACATTGGCCGGGTTCTGGCTGGCAGAGGCCGGGCGGGAGAAGGTCTTGAGATAATCCTGGCTTTGGAGACGAGTCTTGATCGTATCCAGGGGATAGACGATGAGGTCGATGGTGAAGGCGGCCGCAGCGCCTGCCTGGAGAAGAAGCTAAGGTCAGTTGGACCAAGACCAGCGCCATGTCGTGGGCACTCACTCACAAGCAGGATTTCTGTGTTTGTGTTGCTCATCGCATGTCACTCGTGCAGGACTGGGAGTGTTCTTGTGAACGTCCCAGGCCCGCCGAACCGGTCCGGATGGATATCATGGATGTCGGGGCGGGAAGAGAGAGATCGGCCATCTGGGTACTGGTGACAATGACATCAGGCTTCAAGCGGCATGAGGCGGACTGTCGGTTGACATTTGTGTGTGTATAGATAGGCACACACACACATATATATAGATGTATATAGATATAAATACATTTATATGTATCAAGAGAGACTCTGTGTTAGTTGTTTATTGTTCTAAGCTCTTCTCACTTCCCAATTCTGTAAATTGGATTTGTCTATTCCGCAGTTAATCTTTGTCAACCCAAACAGGTGGCTTATCGATAAGTCAGGTCTATGCGGACGAGAAGCAGGTGTGTACGGAGCAGTAGTCTACCGTGCAAGGCCAGAAGAATTGCATGCTGGAATTTCACAAGTAGCGCAGCGGGGTTGCAAGGGTGGGGGACTACCATACGACCAATCAGCGATCGCACCTGCCCCACCGCCTTCCGCGCCCGGATCCCACGAAAACTGTGCCTGGTACCCCAAAATCTTCAACTCCTGACAGGAAGCGCCTCAGCACGCAGTACCCAGCCAGCACTCAACGCCCAGCACCCATCCTCCGAAGCTTCCACGACCCTCCCCGTGACCTTTAGATCGACCGGAAGAACAAAGTGGCCACAGACCGGACACACACGAATCCGATCACCTGCGAACATGGCCGAGCCGAGGAAAGATGACACGACCAAGTCGGTCCAGGTCGAGGCCCTGGTGAGTCTCCTCTATCTGTCTCTCTGCGTCTTCCTACCCACTTTGTCCCCCGTCACAGACATCTAGTCCAAGCCCGGGACGAGGGCTGTGGGACACTCATCTGTCTCTGCCTCGCCCAGCCTGCGTCGCGATGGCACGACCCCGCGGACCGCGAGACGGACAGGCCTGCTGACAGCCCTCTGTTCTCGTGCCCTAGGTCGTCATGAAAATCACAAAGCACTGCTCCTCGTCCTTCCCAACCACCGCCACCGGCTCCCTCGTCGGCCTGGACAACAATGCCACCCTCGAGGTCACAAACACCTTCCCATTCCCAACCATCGATGTCGCCAGCGCCGACTCCCACCAGAACGATGCCTCCAGCCTGGCTGCCGCCGCGCCCCGCGCAAAGGCCAACATCAACTACCAGAACGACATGATACGGCACCTCAAGGAGGTCAACGTTGACGCCAACAATGTCGGATGGTATACCAGCGCCACCATGGGAAACTTTGTGAACCTGGGCTTCATCGAGAACATGCACCACTACCAGCGCGAGAACAACAACGTCGTCGCCCTCGTCCACGACGTCAGCCGGAGCTCCCAGGGCTCTCTTAGCCTCCGCGCCTTCAAGCTGACCAGCGCCTTCATGGCCGCGTACAAGGAGAACAAGTTCACCACCGAGAAGTAGGTCCACATACCCACCTCCCAAGGGGTTCCCCCGACCCAGGCCGCCCGGCGTCCCCTCGCCCGGCCAGAAACCATGCTGACGGCAACACCAGCCTCCAAAAGACAAAGTTCACCTACAAGGACATCTTGCTCGAGCTCCCGGTCCACGTCCACAACTCGCACCTCCTCACCTCGTTCCTGCACCAGCTGCCGGCGCCGCCGGTGAACCCCGAGGTGGAGCTGCCCCAGTCGCTATCCGACATTGAGCGCGCCCCCGTCCAGCTGCCCGCTTACCCGTCCCTGGACACGCTCGACCTCTCCATCGACCCGTTCCTCGAGAAGACGTGCGACCTCCTCCTGGACAGCATCGAGTCACACTACACAGACCTCAACAACCACCAGTACTACCAGAGACAACTTGCGCGTGAGCAGGCAAAGATCACAGCATGGCAGACGAAGCGCAAGGCAGAGAACGCGTCACGGGCGGCAGCCAAGCAGGCGCCACTTCCAGAGGACGAGTGGCAGAGGCTGTTCAAGCTGCCACAGGAGCCCAGCCGGCTGGAGGGCATGCTGAACGCGAAGCAGGTGGAGCAGTACAGCAGGCAGGTTGACGGGTTCACGGCAAACATCAGCGCCAAGATGTTCGCCGTGCGAGGGAACCTGGTGCCAGAGTAGGCAGGGAAAGGCAGGCCCCTTGGGGAGGGTGCTGTGGGCGCCGCCGGGCGACCTCGTGTGTGGCCAAGTGTTGCGGTGCCCTCCGACGGCATGGGAGGGGCATCTGGAGGCCGGCCCGAGGTCGAGGCACACACGTACGGGCTGCTGCATGGGATCTGGCGTTTGGGAACACAATGACGTGTGCTGGAATCATGACGACTGATAGATAGAGAGGCTGCAGGGGCGGGTCACAGCCAGAGCCAGAGCCAGAGCCAGAGCCAAAGTCAAAGCCAGAGTGGAGGCAGAAGCAGAGGCTGAATGGAGCATAGGCGGAGGAGGTATGGTTTTCAGCTCGTGGGCCAGCGTCGCGTCTGACAGGCATCAAGGCAGGGCACGGCAGGGCAGAGCAGGGCACCGTAGAGCAAGGAGCGAGCCAGGGCGACAGCCATGGTTGAACACAGACTATGGGCCATCGGAAGCCTCGGGGCCTTTGGTGTTTAATTGCGATACAGAAAAGGGCAACACATATCACAGAACCCACGGGGCCGGAGCGTGGAATGCATACGCCGTGAGATCCACTTGAAGGCCAGTTTGACTCGCGCCTCTGTGGATATCGAATGTCTTGATGTCTTGGTGGAAGTGATGATGGAGCGACGACGCAAGGGAGAGTCGAAGGGGAAAGGAAGAGGTTTCTGGAGGTGCAGGGCCGTGGGGGGCGGGTGCTATCTCAGTGGGCCGCAATGCCGGGGCATCGGGGCGTCGGGGGATCAAGACATCGGGTCTGACAGGACAAGAGCAGTAGGAGGAGGAGCGAATGGACGGCTGCAGTCAGCAAGGCAGCCCACGGGGATCAATGAGCTGGGGATCGTGGGTCGTCTGGGACTGGTCAGCTCGCTGCTCGCTGACCGACTCGCCTGGGCGCGGCGTGGGCAAGGGAAAGCATACAGACATACCTAGATAACTAACTGTTGCGGGCAGGGAGATGAGGAATATTGTCAGTGGTTACCTACCTACCATGCAGTGCCCGTGGGTTACAAAGTAGCGGCTACCCCAGCCTCCACCCGCCCCAGCCGGCCTTGGAGGTATATTGAACCTAGGGAGGTGGGACCCCTGGCTTACCTAAGCCCCCGCCTCAGGGAGCTTGGAGCTGGAGGGAGCTGTGGTCGTTGGTCGGTGGTCCCTGCTTGCTTTGCTCCCTTGTCGGGTTGCCCCTCTTCCACAGCAGGTGGTCTCCTCCCGTCAGTCAGTCCGTCCGTAAGTCAGTCAGTCAGTCAGTCAGTCAGGGTCCCCGCCGAACTTTTCTCTGGCCATCAACAAAACCCCATCCTCCCTCCTCCCTCTCTGGCCTCGATTGCTTGCTCCTGACCTCTCACCACTCCCGTCTCGTCCTCCTCAGCTCTTCCTCTTCTTCCACCCGGGACATTAGCAGGCATTCTTTGATCATCACCGTCCTCAAGCAACAGCAACAGCACCGTCCATTGTAAGTACTGCGGTGGCACACAAGCCCACACACACTCTCTCTCTTTCTCTCTCTCTTATCTCCTCTCCCCTCTCTTCCACCTGCCGCTACCCCTCCTCAAGCTGCTGGCTTAACCCACTCCAACTATGCCCCGTCCCGGCTCTCGGGTTTTGGCGGCCCAGCTGGAATCGCCGAGTCAACTATACGGGCTCAGAGTTTTCCCACCCTGGCTGTCATCGACTCCCGGCGACAAAACTGCGTTCCATACATGCTCTCCCCCTCCAGCCCCTCCCGCCCCTCCGTCCTCCTGTGCTCCTGTGCTCCCACCCGCTACCCCATTCCAAAGCAACCTCTTCTTTACCCGGATTGCTCCCAATCGTCTTCCCTCTCAAACCTCCCCTCCCTTTGCTTTGCATCTCAGACTCGACAAACGACTTGAACTGCGTGACGGCTAATTGACCAATCATCATAGCCCTCTTACCTTGACACCAACCGCCACAATGTCTGCTCCTGCTCAGAAGTTCAAGGTCGCCGACATCTCCCTCGCTGCCTTTGGCCGCAGGGAGATTGAGCTGGCCGAGAACGAGATGCCTGGCCTGATGGCCACCCGCCAGAAGTACGCCCAGGACCAGCCGCTGGCCGGCGCCCGCATTGCCGGCTGCCTGCACATGACCATCCAGACTGCCGTCCTGATCGAGACCCTGACCGCCCTCGGCGCCGAGGTCACCTGGACCTCGTGCAACATCTTCTCCACCCAGGACCACGCCGCCGCCGCCATCGCCGCTGCTGGTGTCCCCGTGTTCGCCTGGAAGGGCGAGTCCGAGGAGGAGTACAACTGGTGCCTCGAGCAGCAGCTCGGCGCCTTCAAGGACGGCAAGAAGCTCAACCTCATCCTCGACGACGGTGGTGACCTGACCCACCTCGTCCACGACAAGTACCCCGACATGCTCAAGGACTGCTTCGGTGTCTCCGAGGAGACCACCACCGGCGTCCACCACCTGTACAAGATGCTCAAGAACGGCGAGCTCCTCGTCCCCGCCATCAACGTCAACGACTCGGTCACCAAGTCAAAGTTCGACAACCTCTACGGCTGCCGCGAGTCCCTGATCGACGGCATCAAGCGCGCCACCGATGTCATGATCGCCGGCAAGATCGCCGTCGTCGCCGGCTTTGGCGACGTCGGCAAGGGCTGCGCCCAGGCCCTGCACGGCATGGGTGCCCGTGTCATCGTCACCGAGATCGACCCCATCAACGCCCTGCAGGCCGCCATGGCCGGCTACCAGGTCGCCCCCATGGACAAGGTCGCCAGCATCGGCCAGATCTTCGTCACCACCACCGGCTGCCGTGACATCCTCGTCGGCAAGCACTTCGAGGCCATGCCCAACGACGCCATCGTCTGCAACATTGGCCACTTCGACATTGAGATCGACGTGGCCTGGCTCAAGGCCAACGCCAAGAGCGTCCAGAACATCAAGCCCCAGGTCGACCGCTACCTCATGTCGTCCGGCCGCCACATCATCCTCCTCGCCGAGGGCCGCCTGGTCAACCTGGGCTGTGCCACCGGCCACTCCTCCTTCGTCATGTCCTGCTCCTTCACCAACCAGGTCCTGGCCCAGATCATGCTCTTCAAGAACGAGGACAAGGCCTTTGGCGAGAAGTATGTCGAGTACGCCAAGTCCGGCAAGCTTGAGAAGAAGGTCTACGTCCTGCCCAAGGTGCTCGACGAGGAGGTCGCCCGCCTGCACCTGGCCCACTGCAACGTCGAGCTCACCGAGCTCACCCCCGCGCAGTCCGAGTACCTCAGCCTGCCAAATGAGGGTCCTTACAAGAGCGACCAGTACGTGCTCCCCCCGCCCCAGTTACGCCCTGCCTTATTACATGTGCTAACCTGTGTTGCAGCTACCGCTACTAAGCGTCTTCCTGACGCAATACTTGTACATTGACGCGATCTCACGGACATTTCAACACCGTGGATCTCGGCCTAATATCCGGGAACTTTAGGGGTGCGATCTTGCGCTAGAGGACACAAGACACCAAAAGCAATGTTTTCAACAGCATCGAGGTCATGGCAATGATCTTTTCTGAACAGGAGCAGCATTCTTGTTTGCTTTGGCCGGTAGGGACAACATCAAAAGGGACGCTCATATAGGGGGGAAGAGGGGCCGGAGGCGGCTGGCTTTTTCAACAAAAACGGCGTTGGGATAAATTATACCTTTGTTGCATTGATATTCCCCCGCCCTGGCTGGAAGGGCGTTTTAACACACTGCGCGGGCGGCTCATGGCGCCATCGAGACCTGGCCCGGTCGGCGGGCGACCCGGTCAGCAGTTGGGCTCTTCAACGTAGCCGGAGAGAGTAGAGACGAGAAATAAATAAAGACAGAAGAACCCACCTTGCCCTGTCTTGAGACGTGATGATGGGCCGTGTGAATGCGTGCGTGTACGTTGGCAGCGTTGAAACTGATGACATTTGTGTACATATTCAACTCGTCTCTCTCTCTTGCCCGACGAGGATAATTGGTTGTCTTCGCTGGTGCAGTACAGAAACCGGACGGGATAAAATAGTCTATATGTATATATGTCCTCAAGTATGTTGAGATAGAGGATGTGTTTGCTCTCGTCCCCCGACGGTGGGTGGGTGCGACCCTCTACTCCAGGACGCCCCTCTGCTCTGGAACGATGCTCTTTAAGCGGCCGTGCAGGATGGCCGCCTGGACGTTTGCCATGGTCCACTCCTCCATCTTGGCCTCGGTCTCGACCGTCCAAGTGCCCATGTGTGGTATCAGCAAGGCGCAGGGGTTCGCTAGCAGGCCCGGGTGGACGTCTGGCTCATTCTCGTAGACGTCCAGCCCGACGCTGGCAACCCTTCCCGAGTCCAGGGCCTCCACCAAGGCGGCCTCGTCTATGACCGCACCCCGCGCCGTGTTGACGATGACGACGCCGGGCTTGACCATTGCCAGCTCACGGGTGGAGATGATGTGCCTTGTGTGTGGCTGCGGAGCGCGGTCAGCGCACCTGTGCCTCTCGCGGCCTGCCAGGAGGGAGAAGATGGTTGTTTTTCATGTTTTTTTTTTTTTTTTTTTTTTTTTTTTTTTTTTTTTAAAAAAAAAAAAAACCCCGAAAAGTAATGAAAAGATGGT
>JBBWSL010000252.1:0-38982 GCA_038088545.1 Diaporthe humulicola | reverse complement strand
AAAAAATAATAATTCTATCTTTATACCTTAAATAAGTAAAATAAAATAGATTATAATAACTAAATCTAAATAGATTTTTATTAATTAACTTTTCCTTTTTATTATTAATATAATATATTAAATTAAAATTAGATTATAATTAAATATATATAGTAAAGGATATTTTTATTAAAGTTTTAAATAATAAAAGTAAGTTTTATAAATAAAGAATAATTAGGAAATTAATATCTTTTTCTTTACCTAAAGATAGCGCTATATTTTACCTACTTAGCTTATCCTTTATTACTAATTAAAGGTTTTTAACTATTTATACTTTTTTAATTTCCCTAATTTTAAATAACCTAGGCTAAATTATTAATAAAAATAAGTACTTAAATACTATAGGGATAAATATAAGTACTAGCTTTATTAGGCCTTAAAAAAGGAATATATAGTAAAATAAAGAGAATAAATACTTAAGAAATTAAAAGGAAAAGGGGGTTAAGTAAGTTATTTATAAGAATTAAAATAATTTAATATATAAATAATTAAAATTATAATAATATATAGAATAATAATAAAGTAGAGTATTAATTATTATACTTAAAAATAAAAGCTTTAAATATATAGAGGTTTTTTATAGATAATCCATAGTATAACTAACTAAAACACTAGCCCTATAATAATAGCTTAACTTTTCTTAATAAAAAATTTAAATTATAATACTCTTTTTTTAAAACCTAAATAGTTATTGGGTAGATTAGATTTACTTATTAAAAACTTTAGAGTCTTTTATTTAGTTAAGGAGTATAGATTTAGGTATTCTATATTACTAGGCTATAAAATAGGGGGAAATATTATTATCTTATATAGAATTTAGTATATTAGTTATTTAAGACTTTATATAGCTTATAAATTTCCTAATTAGCTTTATTTTAGGTATTATAGTAGGTAATTTAGTTAGTTATATAGAAAATAAAAAGATTCTTTTATATAGATAGCCTATTCTAGAAGGTATATTATTAGTTAAGAATTTTACTAGTCTATACTGCTATTAAGCTTTATAAAATACTATTTAATATATAGAATAGGTAGAGTTATTAAATAGCTATTAATTAATTATAAAAATATTATAATAACTTTAGAATTAACTAAATAGGTATAAGTTAAATACCCTTACTTTAGGTATGTTTATGTGGCCGGAAGGTAGGTAAGCTGGAAGGTAGGTGGGGTACGGTATCTTGCATTAGTTATTCTCAAGGCCGGCAGTAGCGGAATTTAGATCTTATCTCCAAAATGGGTAGGAATCTGCGTTGCCGAAACTGAGCCCTTGAAGAGGTTACAAGACAAGCCATGGCGGTTTAAGAAGGATAGTTTTGAGCTCAGGAGATTTCCCCTGAATGTTGTTAGAACAGACCTACCTCTCTTAATACCATTACACGGCACTTCACCTCTCGCCTACCATGAACCGATTCCAACTAGCCATCATCAATGTTGCATGCCTTGTCTTTCCCTGCGTTTTGTGCCAGGTGATACAACCGTTGAGAATAACAACGATTGCCTCGCACAATGGGTACTCGGTACTCGAATGCTGGGAAATAGACTCTATTCCTGTCGAGTACATGGCTGCGCTGAATTATGTCATCGGAGGCCGCACGACAAATGTGAAATGGTCCACGCTCCAGCCGAGAACTTACGTTGGTGAAGCATGGGCACCGTATGTCCAGTGAGTATTGTCCTCTGAATTAAGTGCAAATAGGTGATGAGTTTCACAACGAAGGCGAAACCAGGCTTTATGGCATGCAAGCTGACCTGGAACTAATACTTAGGCTGACTATTGTATTGAACGGGATGATACGGGTCTCAGCGCCTTACATACCACCACAGCCATCATCTTCCAATGCATCTGCAACGGGAAGTTGTCTAGAACAGGTGAATCCGGGCATTCCACAACAAACCGCATATGTATTGTCGAACAGGCTCCTGTATCAAGGGTCTGCTCCATCTGCGAGCGCGGACAGCCAAGCTCCAGCTCGCCAGCCACCAGAGGAGATTGCGTATCTCATGCCCAGCACAATGACGTCTAGCATCATCCTGGTCACGGATCTGCGGAGTCAGAGCACTATTGTTGGCCATGGCGCTGAATTTCCTTCGAACGAGCCTACCGTACTGGTTCAAATCCCGTTTGAAAATGATGCGATCCCAGCGCACACGGTACTTGGGACAGGGGCCTGTAGCAATTATACGTGAACACAAAGCAAGTTTCAGAGACATCTCCGCATTGAGAAGTTGTATGATGGCGAATTATTACTTAGTGTATAGTAACCCAGGGGGTTAAAATATTTATCATAGGTTGAGACGTGGAAAGATGTCAAGTAAAGAATTTATCGATCACGCTCCCGCCTCGGTGTAACGGTCTCAAACGTACGACAAAAAGACAGACGTTGCTGTCAATATGTCCATTCGCTGTGACGAATGGAACCAACCCATATTCGATTCATCTCTCCATTGCCGAGTCAGGGCGGAACAGAGCTCTCATTGCGTCATTTACATTTATACCTGGCCGGAGAAGTGTTTTTACAACCTCAAATTTGTCTCATGCGAGAGCTCGGCTGTTCACTCACTGCTGTGCCAGGCAAGTGGAGTAGAAGGGTTGTGCCAATTCAAGTAGTCGCTGCATTATTTTCGACATTTGATGGTATTTCAAAAGCTGCTAAGTCGTCGTACCGTTTTCTTTCGTGAATGGAAAGATAGTGCTTTGCACGGTTGAATCAGGCTCGTATATGATGATACATCACGACAATCCAGGGGTTCCCCGAGCCACAGTAGTTTGTCCTTGTTCAAGTTCAGATTTAAGTAAGACAAAGAAGGTATTTGGTCCCAAGACTGGAAGTCATATTCGCCTGGTCATGAAGGGACGAACGATTAATAGTCTTCAATTGATGCACTGAGACCTGATGCACCTCCTGCCCCTCTTCTCCTATCTTTAGTCTACACAAACGGGAACAACAGAGATAACGGGTATTCAAGACTAGACTCAAGGAAATCAACTGAGCTTGTCCAGCAAGCCCTTTACCACACCGATTCCGTCTGAGGCACTCAGGCGCTCAGACGACGCTCTGTGGCTCCAAAGCAGGCTCCTGTAGCTTCCTCCCCGCTCTCTCGAAGAGGCCTTCCTCTCCGCCCTGCTCAAATTGCTCCATTTCCCTCCCGTGTTTCCGTTGCACCCTCTTGAGCAATATAGTATTGAAGGCAAATAGTGCAGCGCAGATGACCAGATCCGCGGCTTCAACAATACCGGTGACCATAGCCGTGACGCTCCAGTCTCCGTCCTTCTGCGAGTAGACGACAACAAGAGTCGAGATCAGGCCGGCCAGGGCATTGGTTGCACCCGGAAGGTAGATTCTGTTGAGCAGCCACACATAGTTCGACCGCCAGCGGAACGACAGCCACAGTAGGCCCGCGGCACCGATGCCGCAGGCGATGGCTGCGACGACGAGAAGGGGCACGTTCTGGACCTGGTTGAGCACGGCGCTGGCGGTGGGGGACTTCGCGGCCAGCTCCGGGTCATCGGACAGGTCGCGAATGCTGGTGAAGGTTCCCGGGAAGACGATGAAGCCAGCGAGAAGCACCCAGCCGAAGAAGGATGCGAGAATATTGTGTAGGCGGGGGATCTTGTCGAGGCCGAGGAGCATCTCCACGTAGCGGGTCTGGAGGGTGTTTTGCCTCTCCAGCCCGGCGGTGGGTCTTCGCTGTGGGCCATTTCCATTGGCTGTCCTGACGGAGGGATTTCGCGTTGTGGATGACCGAGTGGAGGACAGGCGTCGAGGCTCGGGCTTTTCTGTACGTATTGAGGGATGCCTCACCGGAGGGGGCTTGCTCGTGGAAGGCTGTCTGTGGGGCATGTTTTGAGATTCGGCTTGGACTATGTTCTAAGTAATCTTACTTGAAAAAAATGTTGGGCTTTTAGATTGGATAGGAAGTGACTTTCACATAGGGACAAGATTGAACGGCATGGGGTGGAGGCCGAATTACGGAGTAGAGGAAAGCTAGACATGTCCTTGGGCTTCGTGATGTTCAAAAGAAAATCCTCAGTGCCCGGCCCTCTTGATACAGACGAACAAGAGATCAGACAGCACTGGATGAAGCCACAAACTGACATCACCACGAGAGCTGTATTGGATGTGGTTGGCTGCTTGCCCTGATTTTCTTGTATTCCACCACCGGCCTAGACGAATCCAGAAGTTGAGCCGCCACACCGGGCGAGACGATAAAACGGGATTATCATCAGGGACCAGTCTTGGCTGTCTGGCTGTGTCAGCTCAAGAATGGCGCGCAAAAACTTGGTTCGGGAGCAGGTACAGGGGCCCTGGGTGGCATCAGCATGTGGTTGCAGTCCTCATGCGGAATGACATAAGCCCCTGTCAGTCTTCGGGATCCTCATCCCTTAGTGCCGACGGTAATGACCCAGCCAGTAGTTTATAGTCGGAAGAGCCAGACAACAGCTGGAGCTTATCAACGTACCTCGAAGCTACCACTAAAATGGGAAAGGCTTGTATTTTCGTAGATAGTCGAGCCAAGGTTGTACCTACCCAGTCAACTTGCTCGCCGTTCCATGTCTAGCTACTCACGTGCTACTCTACCGACCATCATCTTCTGTGGCAGCATTGTGATCAGCTGCGCCGAGTCACTCGGGTAGAAGGTCGCCCAGAGCCCCAAACAAACTAGCTGATCAACCTTTTCGCTATCCAACTAAGTGTAATGAAACGGTACACAAGTTACGCGGTGTCTGCCTTGACTCTGCAAGTATCAGCCACAAGAGGCAGATAGATGCCGGAGATTTCTTCCAGGTGTTCCCAAAATATTAGACTGGTGTGTCCTTCGCCGGCTGGCATGTACTGCATACACAAAACTCACCTGGAGGATGCTAGGTGCGAAAACATAATATTCGTTGGGGTGGTGCACGCCGTGAGGTTCTCATTGTCACCGCGATTAGTATAAGTCGTCTTTCTGGATGAATGCTGAAATACTGGTCTGATACTGTCGTCGCATTCTTGACGTCCATGTGACCTTCCCATCGCCAGCCACCATAATAAAATCGCGAGTGATATCCAATTCGTCATGCCCAAGGGATCCAATCCCTCCGGATCATTCGATACTGGGAGTGAAATCGCTGGCCTTGGAGTATGTCTTCAACGCTGATAACTGCAAATCGCCCTTCCGCTCCCTATTGCGGCTCTCTTTATTACTGACACATATGACTTGGTTCACTGTCATATACGTGTACATCTCAGATATATTGGATGAAGGTCTCATCAACCCCGTTAATGCCAGAGTTGTCAAAATACTCAAAGATTTCTCATTGGGCCCAAGTGCAAGACTCAGGATCCTCAACCGGGCATCTACAGCAAATCTGGTAGTGAACCGGATCACTACTCATTCTCTACCATGGAAAATCGTCAAACCAGAAGGTGATTGAACAAGCAGTACTATGACAAATTGATCCGGAGGTGTGTCTTTTGGCATCTCACTGTTGCTGGAGGGATTGATAGTAATTCAAAAATTTCGGTCAAACTCAACCAATTGGTACCAAGCTGCAACATCTAAAATCTGGACCAGCTTGTGAACATGATATGATGGAGGAAGCCGAGATGCAAAGCGTAGTCAACCGGATGCGGTCGAACGAGTTACGCAGGTTGAGAGTGATACCAATTCTGCCTTATGAACCCACCCTTCTAAGGCTGCAAGAGCCTTGTATCCATTTTGGTCCACGAATCTGAAGCACAACTTGGCCCATCGACTCTGAACAATCTGAGGCTGACTTGTCCTTTATGCACTTGTGAGAAGTTGTGTATCCGCTGCCCAGCTCGTGCAGTAAAGCGTCACGAAGGGGAATATAAATCGTTATACCTGGTGATCATAGTATGGCCATGGAAGAGCCCAACCAAGTAAAGAATGGAATCGATTAGGTGTAACTCTTGTTTCTGCCTGTGTGTAGGGCAGACCGAGGCTGGTATCATTAGGTACCTGGTCACTTATCGCCGCCTTGCCGGTGTCGGTGCCGACCAATTGCCGAACCAGAGCACGTCATAGGTTTAAGCAAGAGCTCTAGCTCCAGGACCAAAGCTCGAGCTCCAACTGTTGAGCTCCTCACACGCACAGAGGCCCGGTAATCCAACACTTAGCCCACTTGCTGCCCGTCAACCCGTTTCATGCACCCAAGATGCTGTGTCACCATTTGCTTCTGCTCGCCCTGGGCTTGAGCCAGGCAACGGGTTCCATTCTCAGCCAGCAGCAGCCACTGGGCATTGGAAATGCAAACCAAGCCGCAATTGACGCCACGTCCGACAAGCCGCCCGCATATCGCGACGATCTCCTTGCCCTGCATAAGAACCTCGTGGACATCTCTTCCACCACGGGGGCCGAGCACGATGTTGGGGCCTTCCTGATCGACTACTTCATCTCGCGCTCATGGCACTACGAGGTCGACAAGGTGGTGCCCAGGAATAACACCCCCGAGGGCAAGGACCGCCTCAATGTCGTCGCCTGGCCCCCGTCAAAGGGCTCAAAACAGCCCGGCAGGGGTACAATCGCTACTTCCGACACAAAGCCCGACCCAAAGATCCTCGTGACAAGCCACATCGACGTCGTGCCACCGCACATTCCCTACTCCATCGCCGACGGCAAAGTAACCAGAGACACCGTCATCGCAGGCCGCGGCTCAGTAGACGCCAAGGGCAGCGTGGCAGCACAGCTCGCAGCCGTCGAGAACCTTCTGGCGCGCGGTCTCGTCGCCCCGGAGGATGTCATGGTGGCATACGTGGTCGGCGAGGAGCGGTACGGCGACGGGATGCAGGCCTTCTCGGAGCGCGCCAAGTCGTCCTCGCTGGCCTTCAAGGCCGTCATATTCGGCGAGCCCACCGAGAACAAACTGGCCTGCGGCCACAAGGGTGCACTGGCGTGCGAGGTTACGGCCACAGGGAAAGCAGGCCATAGCGGCTACCCCTGGCTGGGCAAGAGCGCAAATGAGGTCCTGCTCAAGGGGCTGTTGAAGGTGCTGGAGACAGACCTTGGGAGTAGTGAGAGATATGGCAACACTACTGTCAACATCGGTCTGCTGCAGGGTGGAGTGGCGATCAATGTTATCCCCGCGCACGCCTCAGCCAATCTGATGTGCCGCGTCGCCATCGGGCCACAGGAGAGCGGCCATGAGCTTGTGCGGGAGAGGATCAAAGAAGTGATGGCCTCCGTGGATGATGAGGCTCTGAGTGTAGATTGCCCCCGTGGCGGCGGTGTAGTGCCCTGTGACTGTGAAGTAGATGGTAAGCGTTCTCTCACGTGCCGGAAAAAGTGGTGCAACCACCGTAACTAACGATAATACCTCACTAGGCTTCGATACTATCGTCGCCAACTACGGCACAGACATCCCATTCCTCGAGGGCAACCACACCCGTTATCTCTATGGCCCTGGCACTATCCTCGTTGCTCATGGTGACGACGAGGCACTGACAGTGGGCGATCTCGAGGACGCCGTTGAGGGCTTCCAGAAGCTCATCTTGCATTCTCTGAAGCTTTGAGTGGGTATCGTGGTCCTCTTAAGAGGTCAAACTGTAGACACGGGAAGCAAAAGACCCGTCATGATCCAAAGTGCTCTCATTGCATTCGCTTGGCTCCTAGCAGCCCCTGTGTCATTGACCTCCCACAACCTGGGCCCACCGCTCCGGCATGACCTCTCTGAAATCGAACTTGCCTTCGGCATTCTTGACCACTGCCCCCTTCTCCGTTACAATCGCATCGATCAGCTCCGCCGGCGTGACATCAAATGCCGGGTTCCACACCCCGATCCGCTGGTCAGCTATGGCTACCCTGGCCGTCTTGGTCACATCGACCGTCCCGTCGGCACCCACAACGGCGCCGCTGATCTGCGTCAGCTCCTCGCCCTTGCGCTCCTCGATCTTGATACCGTCGCCCGTCAGCGTCTCGAGGTCGACCGACGTTGTCGGCGCGGCGACGACGAACTTGACGCCGTGATGGCGCGCCAGCACGGCGAGCTGGTAGGTGCCGATCTTGTTGGCGGTGTCGCCGTTGCGCACGACGCGGTCGGCGCCCACCACTACGGCGCCGATGTTCATGTCGGCGCCTCGCAGGCGGAACAGGGCAGCAGCCATCGAGTCCGTGACCAGCGTCGACGGGATGCCCTCGAAGACGAGCTCGAATGAGGTGAGCCGGCTGCCCTGGTTGTACGGCCGCGTCTCGGTGCAGAAAGCGTGCCGCAGCAGGCCCTTGGCGCGCAGCGTGCGGATGATGCCCAGCGCGGTGCCGTGCCCGGACGTCGCCAGCGACCCCGTGTTGCAGTGCGTCAGGACCGAGATCTGCCTGTCTGCCGAGGCGCCGTGCACGCCGGCCAGCCACGCCGCGCCGTGCTCGCCGATGGCCAGGTTGGTGTCCAGGTCCCGGGCGAGGATGACCTCTGCTGTGGCGATGAAGGTGTCGATCACTGTGGCCTGTGCCGTCGGGGGCGGCACTGAGTTGGTGGTCTCCAGCGGGTCTGCGCGGATCGCCGCCTTGAGGTGGTTAATGGCGTTTGTCAGGTCAACGGCCGTGGGTCGAGACTCCTTTAGATAGTCTAGGCGGCCATCAATGTATTTGATTGTGTCCCCCACTGATGTAGCAGCTGCATTTCAAGTGTTAGCAATATCTAATCTCATAAGGCGTGAGCCCCTCGGTGAGCGTGAGAGATTTAGAAGCCGAGACTCACTGCATGCGCCGCGGTGTAGCTCGACTGCCAGTGCCAGGGCAGCCACGATAGCAATAGCAGGGGCACCTCGCACCCTCATCGACTTGATACAGTCGAAGGCCTCCTCGCAGTTTGACACCTCGTCATAGTGATGCTCATGAGGCAGCCTCAACTGGTCCAGCACGTCCAGCCGGCCTCGTGTGTACTTGATGGCTTGCAGGCTGGCCATCTTGTCCTAGCCAAGCACTGTTTTGGAAATTAAATCTGGCTGGATTTTGATGCGAAATAATCTGGTGAAAAAGGAGTCAACTGGCTCAGATTATTCAAATGCACCCAGGATATATGTGTGAGGTGTATGAGGTGTGTAAGTCGAAGGCTGCCCCTCCATCCCATGGAAAAGTTCTGCCGTTTCTGGACGAAGCATCCCTGCGAAACGGCACCGGCGATACGGGCCAACCGTTTGGCACCGTGGGGCTGTGACCGCCTTCTGTTCTGAGGCGGCGTTGCTGGAGCCCCCTCAAGGTGGGGCTCCCGTCTCCGTCTCCGTCTCGCTCAGGGGTCCTGCCTCCCGAGGCCTGTCTGTTTTGGGCTGCATCACCGCAGGACGTCCAGTTGCAACGTCCCTTGTCAACGCAATAGTCGCATCTGGGTACAGCACGGCGCGGCGCAACCACCAGACAGCGACCCCCAAGGCACAAAAGTCGACGATGCTTTGCTGAGCTGGCCCTGCATACCGGACGCGACAGCAATGCGACAGCAACTGTGCCCATGACAGCTGTTCAGCATGGAACAGCCCTTCTCGACCTCAAAGGTGACAGGTAAAGACACCATGTCCCGCTCTGCTACTCCCTCGGCTGCCAGCCTCATTGCAGCCGTCGCCCAAGGTTCCTGATCGTGTGATGCTGACACGTGCCACCCAGTCGATTACTTCGACCCTCACGATGTCTATAAACTTCTCGCCCCGGGCCTGCTACCACGACTTCCCCTCCACAACCTGCATTGGCAGTCACACGCCGGCCCTCTTCGATCCATCGAGACACTGCATGTCGAGCTCGTCGACGCCCTCGCCGCCGCCAAAGCCCCCAAGCAGAGACAACCTTCCATAACACCCACGTTGGGCGGTGGCGGGGACGATGGTTTCCAGACCCAGCACGTTGCAGGTGGCAACCGACTCACTGCCGACGCCGACGATGCCTTCCCCACCAAACCATACTCGCCCGGCTATGGCCCCTCAGCCGCCAACGTCCGCCGGCACCAGATCCCAGGCCTGCGTCGCACGCCCTATCTGAAGGTCCTCCTTGTTCGATGCGACGATAACGACCAGTACAAGTCGTCTGTGCGCACAGAGATACGTGACTGGCTCAAGGAGCACGCTACGCCGGCCTCGACAACCAACAGCAAGAAGGATGGGCGAACTCCCGCCGAGAACCACGATGCATGCGAGCTCCTGATCATACACGTCGTCGTGCCCAACACAGTCGCAGCTACCCAACCTAGGATGACCGGCGGCGGAGGCGTGAGAGGCACTGACGGCAGCTCCGACGTGTTGCCTGTAACAAAGACTACATCCAGATGGGGCAAAAACACGACCCCACTGCTGGAAAGGATGAGAAGTGACTACGGAAGCTCTGCAAAAGCAAACGTCGACAGGATTGCACAGATTCGGATCGGTATTAACGATGTGCCCTATGATCTCCTGCCGAGGGTCGTGCCCGCCGTGCCTACGGGCTATATGGAGACCGAGGAAGACGCCAAGATCGCCTGGGCTGATCTCATCGACCAGTTCAAGAGGCTGATCCTGGCCAGCTTCGATATGAGGGTCACCCAATACGAGGAAGACATCAAGGAGAAGGATGCGCAGAGAAGCCTGCCCGGCTGGAACTTCTGCACCTTCTTCATCCTGAAGGAGGGATTAGCAAGGGGCTTCGAGAGCGTAGGGCTGGTGGACGATGCCCTTGTTGGATACGACGAGCTCAGTGTTGGCTTGGACACTATAATACAGGAGCAAGCCGCTGCGGACTTTGCCGAGGTCCATGGAGGCTCACTACTCCCTCACACCCCGGACCTGAAGAAGATTGCGCAATCAGCAATGGTGGCCGCGAGCACAGGGACGCTGGAGTTTGACGACGAGGAAACAGTGGATCTGCAGTCCTCCTCCAAGGAACAAGAACCTCAGGAGAAGTTTGACGACATCCCCATCTCTGTCATCAAGAAGCCATACCGAGACCTGATTCTATCAAACAACGTGTCGATTTTCGATTTCAGGTGCTACATATTCGCACGCCAGATCGCTCTGCTCCTCCGCCTGGGCAACGCCTGGTCCACTCGGGAAGAGCTGCTGGCTAAGGTCAAAGAACAGCAGGAATCAATACTGCATGGCGTTGCACCACGGGCCCCACCGCCACAGCCAGCAGACGAGTCCGAAAACCTGTCCATGCTCGCAGAGATATGCAAACGCACCCTTGAATTCATCCCTGCTGTCTCTCAGGTCATGCGACGGGATGTCATTGCGGCCCTGGCCGACCAGCGCAAGCTTGAGGCTGGCGGCGTGACACCCAAGATAACATTTTCCTACGAGAACCTCGTGTCAGACGTGGCCGAGAATATCGTCGCCTCTTTTGCATTCTCGATAGCACAACAGATTCTCGCACAGACATCTACGAAGGCTTTGCCCATTCCACCGGCGACCACGACCACCACTGGCGACGATGGTCCAGAGCAGAAGTCGAGAGAGTCAATACCAGAGCCCAAAACGATGATGCACCCCGCGAGAACAACTTCTCTCAGGGTATCAACAACAGGGGATAACCGATTGCCGCCTCTTCCCAGTCCGAATTTCTTTCCGGGGCCCGGCACCCGCAGAGCGAGCACAGCCGATGTGCAGGATACAATAAATCAGCGGCAACACAAGGCAGGACAGGAAGACTTGGCTGCTAGGAGAGCCGAGCTCTATGCATTGTCGCGCAACATATTAGAAGAGTGCGGCAAAAAACGGGGATGGAGCGACGGGTGGTCTTCTGCACCAGTCATAGGGGAAACCGGATTGCAGGACATGGAAGATGTCAATCTTGACGACGACTTGCCACCCAGCCCTCCACTTCACGGAAAGACGCCATCATCAGACCTCACTATTGCAGGAATCGACAACAAGCTGCTTCGAACGGCTCTAGACACAAAAGAGGATTTCTACCGCTTGTACGAGATGCTCACAGACAAGTCCCTGCGCCACTATACCGTCGCTGGCCATACCCATTCTGTCCTGGCGAACATGGCGGACCTTGCCGTCATGAAATACTATCTGGAAGACTACTCCGCAGCAGCATCATACTTCCTGCGGACGACGCCGTTCTACGGAGAGAGCGGATGGAGCCTGCTGGAGCTTTCTATGCTTGTCATGTACTCGAAGTGCCTCCGGGAGCTGAAGAGGAACGACATCTACGTCAAAGTCATGCTCAAGCTTCTGTCAAAAGCGGCAAACTCGGAAAAGGATAGGATTGAGGAAAGAGGCTCAGTCAAAGTGGGCCAGAAAACGGCCAAGGAATACGCGGAGAACGAATTGTTCAAGGACTTTCTTCCTGACTTCCTAGCTGCTGCAAAATCTTTCGACAAGGAGGTGAAGCATGCGCTCCAAAATTTCTTCACCCATATCGAGGTCGAAGGCACGCCGGCGTACGACGACGACCAAGACAGCTTCAGCCTGACCCTCGTACTACGGAGTGTCTTGGCCGACCCCCTGCCCGTGGACAAGGCCTTCCTGAGGATCGTCACCACTGGCGGCCGCGAGATGTGGCTCGAAAGCGGAGAAAAGCTGGAATTGAAGCCTGGCCGAAACAAGATTCAGCTGCGTTGCATGGCCATGTGCCCGGGTGCGTACGAGGTCGACAGAGTCCAGTTGAACAGCGAGCCCTTGAAGCTCACCCTTGAGAGGCAAGCATTTCAGCCTGTTGAGCGTGATGCGGTCAATCTGAGGAATCCATACGTGTCCTTGTACCAACGTGCCGACACACTTGACCTGCGCGTCGAGCCGTCGATGGTAACGCAACTTGACAGGAATTATGCGATGGACCTCGAATTGACGACGGGATGGAACGAGGTGGAAACGTGTGAGGTTCGCGTTCGGTCTGCAACAGGAGGCCTGCGGCTCATTACAGCAGAAGCCCAAATACTGGGTACTACAGAACATGATCAGCCAGCATCGTCTGAACCAGGTCTGTTTGTGTTCAAATCTCTGGCGGCCAGGTCGTCTGTCAAGGCCCGGATACCTTTCACCACGGAGCAAGACGCTCCAACTGTCTCGATCAAAGTCGAGGTCAAATACACTACCTCCCGGGGAACGTTCACGTTGTCCAAAACACCGTCAATTCCACTGGCCCTGAAGCTGGGTGTCAATGTGCAGGATGTCTTCAAGCATACAGCGCTCTTCTCGCGTTTCACCGTGTCCACGGCGACACAAAGCCCACTGCGCCTGTTCAAATCAGAGCTTATTCAATCGGACGTGTTCGAGTCGCGATTTGGAGTGCCACCTGCGAATCCAGTCGTCATCTTTCCCAAGCAACCCGCGAGCCTAATCTACAGAATCAACCGAATATCGGGATCCAAGATTGGTCCCAACACTAGCAAGACCATGTACTTGAAGCTTTCATACAGCGTCCTTCAGGATGAGATCAGGGATAATATCCGTGATTCACTTACTGATGCATTGAAAGACACCGACTTGTGGAAGTACAGCAGGCTCCTGGTGACGAGTGTGCTGGACCGGGTGAGGAGCGACCTCACAGCCTATGATCTTGAGAGGTCTGCCACGCTGGGCGAGCTGCCTCTGAGCTTTCTTACGGAGGTCAAGTGGCAGAGGCAGTTCGCCGGGCTGGGCACAACATCCACCGGAGAGAGTATCCCGGCGCTCATGGCCCAATTCATAGTCAACTGGACAAAGAAGACGCCAAGAATCCGAGCCATGCGCCAGGTGGACCCTGAGCAGCAGCAGTCGATCCTCATCCCCGTCGACGTGCCGTCGATACCGGTGGTGCACACCGCCGACATCCGACTGCAGAGACCCATCCCGTCTCTTGTGGAGCCCGCGGGCGAGTTCGAGGCACCAGTGGTTTGCGTCAACCAGCTCCTCCCGGCGACATTACACCTCAAGTGGACTCGGGTCTGGGACACGAGCAAGCTCGACACCGGTACGGCCACAGCCTTGGCTGAAGAGGCCGCAGGGGACGAGTTCAGCTACGATGTCACCGCGCCGAGCGATACGTGGCTCGTCGGCGGCCGGAAGAAGGGCCACTTCGTCATTCCTGCCCGCGACTCCCCCGACGAGGAAGGGGGCCTGATGAGCTCGTCGCCGATCAATGAGGCTGACATCCCACTTGTGCTCATCCCGCTCAGGGAAGGGTATTTGCCCTACCCCAGTGTCGAGGTCCGGGAGAGCAGTGGCCCTATCGAGACCAACGGCAATGAGAGTCACGGCCATGGCCACGGCCAAGGCCAGGGGAGGAAGAGCCCTGCCGTCACCGGGCACTGCGAGACGGACTACATGAACTTGGGAGAGACAGTGCGGGTTGTTGCGGACCGTAGGAGGGTTACCGTCTCGCTGGATGCTAGTGGAGCTGGGGGTGGGCCACTGGTCCTGGATAGTGAGAGGGTCACTGGGAGAGAGATTGGCAGGGTGGTTGCTTAGTCGTTTGTACAAAATATTGCCAGAACAACAAGAGCAGCGAGTAAAATGGTCTACAATGTAGGGAGAGATTGAAAGTGATACGCATATGTGGCAGACTCGCCGATGATTCGACAGGGTGATACAAAGTCGTCACTATTGTGGACAACATCTTCTTTTACTCGGCCCTGTGGAATAGTCTCCTGATGATACTGTACCGATTGACCCTGAAGTCCGAGGATGGGCCTGCCATGACCGCCGGGCCCTGACATGCGAGACATCCACAACCGAGGCCGGAACCCCCAGGTTCCATAGCACCAGTCATCAAGTACCGAGCTTTACCTCTCTATGCTGGTTTCCGTCATTTCGGCGCCGTGTTGTGCACCGAGGAGCCGAAACCACCGTATCCCGTATCCCGTATCCCGTATCCCGTTCACGTTTAGGCACGATTGATGCCTGCAAAATTTTCAATTTGATCCTTTGATTCCTTTCTGATATTGAACAACACCCCTTCTCATTGTCGACCAGCTCTCCACGCCCTTTCTGCATTCTTCTGTTCTGTGATCAACAGCATGATAGCCCAATTTCCTTCGCTCATGCAAGGCGGTTGGTGACTCCGTCGCGCGTGGGAATACGGAGACATACATCTCAAAGCTTCAACCATTGAAGAGATGGTACCTCCATCAAACTCGGTACGGCTCTGTCGTTGCCGATGCGAGAGTAAACTCCTTCGACCACGTCACGTATGGTTTGTTCGTGGGATCTGAGGCTGAGGCCTGACGGCTTCAGTAAAAAGCCGATATCTCTATATGGATACCATCGTTATTGAAAAAACTAGCAAGCTCGGGGGAACGAAGGCTTACTCTGGAGGTGAAGTATGGATTCCTTGCAATCATGTTAGGCCTCGACGATTCGCCTCAAGAAGCAGCGACCTATGTCGACTCCATCGTCAGATAAGGGGCGCCAGTCAGCACTCCGGCTTGGAGAGCTGCGTATCTCGAATACGGCCCCAAGATGGCCGAATTCCTCAACGAGCAGGGTTTCAAATGGGTCCTGGTCCTGCCCTACCAGACCAATATGCTTTGGAGCCAGGGGCCAGCGTTACAACCAGAAGCATATCGCCAGCGCAATTCGACCTGAGAAAGCTGGAACCTGCTTGGCGAAGCCGATTACGCACGCCCGTCGACTGGCACGCCGTCATCAGCGCTGTGGAGTCGCGATCGTAGTTCCGATTTGGAGCCTCATTTGGGGACCTGCTTAAGGCTATCCAGTTAGTTGTGTTCAGGTTTCTCTGGACCGTGATCCGTCGAAAAAAACATTCTGCCGCAGGAGTTGCGTTGATCGCTCGATTATTGCACATCAGTTTAGGCCTTGGGTCGCAGTTATGGACTGACACCCGGTTAAATCAACTTCTCACGACTTCCACTGGCGAAGTGGATGGCGCTCTCATCGAGGGTGCCTGGAAAATGTTCAGTGTCCGTCCCAGGAGAGGTCATACTTGCCGCTGGTGGACTCTCCAGGAGCCCAGAGATGCGAGACCGATTTCTGCAGAAGCCCACTGTAGCTGAAAGGAGTCTGACCGGTCCCGAGGACAAAGGCGACGCCATCAAGGCTGCCATGGACGTCGGGGCAGATAGCCCTCATAGGGCATGCTTGATGGATGCCAGGCTTGGTGGAACTCGCGTCACCGGCGAAAGTACACGCTACGCCGTCTACTCCGAGGGCTCACGCCTAAATCATCCATCAGATCGGGCTTCTTCCACAGGGATTCAGGTCTCAGCGACCTAGCGAGGCAGAAAGGCGTAGACGAGCATCAACTGCAGGCACTGTCGACCGATTTGAAAATCTTGCCCTGAACGGCGTCGACGAAGATGTCCAACGTGGCCTCAATCCCTAAAACAGGCTACGCGCTGAAGATGTATCCCGGTGACGTTGGTAGCGGGGGCGGCCTCGTAACTAATCAGCGCGATAGGGTTGTGAACAAGCGAGGCCAGCCCATGAATGGCGTATAAGCGACGGGTAACACCACGGCAAGTGTGTTTTGGTCCAGATATCCTGGGTCTGGGGGTATCATTGGACCTGAGATGAATTTTGGCTATGTTGCCGCCGCAGATATGGCACATTTATGGCGCATTCTAAGTATGGTGATGTAGATCAGTAGCTTTTTTCATAAGACTCGGCTTTCTATGTTGACCCGATGTCGGGTACAGTCCACAATTTTCAAGCTGCTCGTTACTCTCATTTCCGTCTCCCATGTTCTCATATTAGTCTCTAGCGTGAGATAGGTTTGCTACTCGACCAAACATCCACCACGTCTTGGCCCAATTCGTCCCCAAAGTTGGCTGGGCACAGTGCTCCCCGCGTGACCCACGGCGATACTGTACCCGCGCGGACATGTTCGTTGTCCGGGCTCCACAACCTTGGAGAATGGGGTCTCTGGCCGCCATGGTTTCGGTTGCCATGCTTGGAGAAATATAAAGAGCCAACGACCCTCAGAGCTTGGAAGCCGCCCTCATGGTCAGCTCACAGGTCAGCAACCGAATTTCTCATTGAGCAGATCTATCCAGGATTCTGCCCATCTCGCCTACATTTACTCTCACAATGTCTTTAGCAAGCTATAGCGGCCAAGATCTGGCCAAGATCAGCCCAGAGTGGATAGAGGTTGGTCTGCTTCTAGACAAGGCGAAAGAAAGACCCCAGTCGTTGATAATCACAACTTGTGCAGTTCTCGAAAAGGTTCCCGCTTCCTTCTCCGTTTGGTACCCCGGAACAGCTCCGCCGACAACTTGAGTCGTACCCAAAGGCTCCCAAACGCGAGGGCATTTCCATCAAGCAGGTGACTGGACCTGAAAGGGACGGGTGCAATCAGATACGTGTTTACACGCCTAGTGGCCCCTCTACGAACGGCGCTACTATCATATAGTAAACTTCCAGTCACTTTGATCAACTGTCTATGGTATGAGACTAATCGTGGTGCTTGCTTCCAGCGTCCATGGCGGTGGTTGGACGGTGGGTAATTTGGATTCCGAGGATGCCGTCTGTCAAACACTTTGCGAGGAAAACAAAGTATTGGTCGCTAGTGTCGATTACAGAAAGTGAGTTACCTGGTCCCTATCACCTCGTAGTCAATGCCGCTGAGTCCGGGAGCAAGATATGAGGTTCTAACCTGCCCGGTATTGCAGAGCGCCCGAGCATCCATTTCCCACCGGATTGGAGGATGTGTGGTCTTCCATTCTTTGGGTAGGCACTATCGAAAGTTATTCTTGACTCACAGCTAGGAGCTAAGCTAACAAGAGTTCTCACAATCTAGATCTTCGACAACATCGACTCCTTTGGAGGCCGCCGTGACCGGGTAGTGCTGGGGGGCCTGAGTGCCGGTGGAAACATAGTGAGTGCCCGTCGTGATACTGGCTTTCCGCCTGCTTTCTTGCTCGCCCCTCATAGCCGTCTCTCACAATTTCTTGTAGACCGCAGCCTTGACGCAGCGTGCAAGGGACTTCGAGAACGTGTCCTTTTGCGGGCAGATACTGCGCTGCCCCATGATGGTTCATCCTGCAGCTCACCCCCCCGGCATGGACTTCTCTAGTTACGAGGAAAACGTTGACGCGCCGATCCTGCCCTCTGCAGCCGTGACACAATTCGTCGAATGGTACAATCCTATTCCCGAGGATGTTCGTATGTCGCCGCTGCTGGCCGCTGACTTTTCGGGGCTGCCACCGGCTTATGTGCAAATTGCCGGGGCTGACCCTCTTCGCGACGATGCCTTTGCCTACGTCGAAAAGTTGGAGAAAGCAGGGTAAGTCGAGCTCTCTCTGTCTTATCGGCTCTCCGCTCAAGAAGGTATCCCTACTAATCTATGTAGCGTCCCCGTCCGTACTAGTATTTATCCCGGCCTTCCGCACGGGTTCCAGGGTTTGCCCTTGGATGCGACCAAGAAGAGTGACGAAGAGATGATTCAAGCAGTCAAATGGTTTATTGGAGACATTTGAGCATCTCAATATCAGAGTCCTTTGTATTTGCGCATTCACTGTTTATCGCAAACGATTCTTTTCAATAATTGTGAATACACTATCCCCCCTTCTAGGCTCCGCTAAGTAGATAGTAAATAGATAGTGATATAAGAGGGGAAAAGAATAGTACAGCTAAAGCTGACTTACTGCTAGTGACCTTCTTTTCACATGAGTGAATACAATAGTAGAAGATCAAGCATTTGCTATTTAAGGAAGTCTATTACTAAGATAAGTTAGATCTTACAATACGATAGGAGCCTAAAAACATTATTTTATGAAGTAAGCAGTTAATATCCTCTATATATACTAATACGCCGATATACATTACTATATAAAGTATATCTATAAGTTACTGGACACTGTGAGCGCCCTTGTTGTTCAGAATGTCGTATCTGGACGCGAGTACGGATGGCGAATGGAAGAGCCATCGCAGTCTTTCTTTGAACCACCAACCGGTGCTGAGTTTGACGCCTCCAGATAGCTTGCTACTACGGCGATCAGTGAAATAGGCTGAATATGAGACGCAAGTTATCGTCATGAGGGGTGCGGCAACCATCCACAGTCCGGGTCGGAGACTCCTCGTCCTGGCGTTGAGAAGTGACTCCCATGCTGTCGAGGTCAAAGACACAGTTAGTTCGACCCATATGAATTTCCACTCATCGCTCAGTTATCTTGAGAGTTGTTCGTTTTGGAAATATGGAACGATTAGGATGCGACGGCCAATTATCACCCACTATGAGAAACAGTGTATGCGTTTGATCCCTAATGTAGTTGGCACTGCTTGTGTACGTGGTGGGCTCGCATTCGCTTATTTACTTGGCTGAAGAGGAGTTCGATGCGGAACAACAACCAATCAGAAGCCTCCAGAATAACCTGTGGGGGTTTTGGTCCGTATTTCCGGTCCGGCACTTTCTACATGGAGTATATACTTTCCACCCCTGCTCATCTGCCCGGCTGGGTACCGAGAACGTCTTTACCCGATGGCAAACATTATCGCGGGGCTACTATACATAATACTAGTGCTAGAGCAACTCGGAACTATATTTGGGTCATCGTCAAGCATGATACAACAGCCAGTAACCATGGCCATGATTATATTGCTGCTTTTCCTCCTAGCAGGACCCATTCTCCTTTTGCTGTCCACCATATCCTCATTGCTCCGCAACTATTCGCAAACACGCACAATAGGTCTTCCTATTTTGGTGGTGCCCGTCAGCTACTTTAACCCACTATGGCTAGTCATCGGCCGCCACGTCGCTCCATGGTCCGAATATTTACCCTTCAGCCTGGGGAGGTCGGTGTGCAGGATTGGCTATAGCGGTTGGGAGTGGGCACAAAAGTACAGCATACACCAAGAATATGGCCCTGGATTTGTTATTGTCACTCCTGTCCAGAATTGGCTCTATGCGTGCGATGGGAAGACGTTGTGCGGAATCTTCTATGGAGAGCGTCAAGGCAGCATCGAGAGGCCGACGGAGCTATGGGCAATGTTGAACTGTTTTGGGCCAAATGTCATCACCGCGACAGGGGAGCACTGGCGGCGTCATCGAAAGGTCACAGCCGCTGCATTCACTGAGAGGTCTGAACTTCACATTCTACCTGCTCGCAGCTTATCCCACGGTCCAAGACTGGATGCGCTAGGAGATACAACATGTCCTCAGCGAGGGGTCTAATTCGACCCCGAGTTACGAGTTAATCCCCAAGCTGAACCGGTGTGCAGCCGTCATGGTGAGTGAGACGCGATTGACAGCATGTCTCTGGGACGATAGATTGTATGGAGTAGCCACGAAGACTAATGCATAATATTCAGCACGAGGTTCTGCGTCTTTACCACGTCCTCGGAACCGTCCCGAGGGCAAACAGACCTCGCAGTCGGTGGTAAGACTTATTCTATCCCACCGCAGACTCTCCTCCTCTTTAATATGCATGCCGCACATGCAGACCCCGGATACTGGGGTGATGATAGTCTAGAGTTTAAGCCATCACGATGGGTCGAAACGACACCAACACCTGGGGATGATGCAAGCCAGGCCCCGCTCCTCAATCGTGAGGTTCTGCTAAAGCCGTTACGTACTGTTTACATGTCTTGGCTCGATGGGAGCCACGTGTGTCCCGGGAGAAAATTCTCCCAGGTCGAATACGTCGCGCTGATGGTTGGCTTACTCGGGACACATCATGTGGAGCCAGCGAGGGAGTCTTCCAGGTGAGGACATTGAGCGCGCTCGGCAGAGGGCCAAGGCGTGCTTGGCTGACAGTGGGACGAAATTGGTGTTTGATGAGACGTGAGACCGTGCCGTTGGTCTGGAGACGATGCAGGTAGACAGGAGAGCAATGATGTGAGTGTTTAAGATTTTCAATCCATATCCCTACTCACGAGTCCAGGGCTCGCAGCTACTGGCTACATGAATTGCGTCATGCAATTGTCAGCATGCAGAGGTCAGCATGCAAAGACGTGATCAGAGATTGGGGATGACTCTTGCACTTGTGGGCGGTTCCACGCACAACTTCGATTATGGTTTAGTACTATATCCACTTGGCGACACTGCGCGACTCCACCTCCCTTTCCAATCGCATTTCCTACCTGCACAATGACTTGCACAGCAGTGCGGTTAGACGGCGTGCTGAAAAGGGAATCCTGTGCTATGAATCTCCTATTTTTGTAAGATCGACATTCTCTGTCTAAGTACTAGTCAGGCACGACACAGCCTAAGGAAATTGATCTTCTTCAGAGCATGAGCCAATAGGTCAATCAGCCCCGGCGTACAATCCGCAACAAGTAGATCGACTCCACGATCGATTAAAAGTCCGAGGGGCAGCAGGGTCCCAAAATGATTTCGTAGGATGCCGCTTATTAAAACACAGGCAGCTACATTGAAGAATGGCCTGACGATGCCAGATCCATAATCTGCCACGCATTTGAGAGACAATGGCTGTGGCTTTTGTTCATGTAGATGGATACCAACACTTAAACTTTCTTAAGTCTCCACTGTACTAGGTCGATGCGGCACATCCGGGCGAATCATGAATCAAGGGCACATGCCCTTGTCTCAAACCGGACTCCAGTTGCAATTGAGAAATAGATAAGACATTCCCGTCAGACTGAATAGACAAACTATTGACACTTGGGATGCCTTCACGCCTCCCTAAAATTGGTTCGATGCTTGCTGAACACCGCCGGTCATCCCAAGTTCTCACACATCCGCTGTGCAAGATTCTACCATCTCGTTCCTGCTTCTCACACTTGTGCTACAGCGAGCGCAATGACCTTAACTCGACCAAAGCTGACCAGGCGCCGTGGTGCGTGCCGTCTATGTCGGCAGAAGAAGATCCGTTGTGAGTATTCAGCACCTTATCATGCGCGGATAATTCCATTGGCATTCTTGTAAAAACCGCCGTAGAAGGCTTTGCTGATCGAGCCGATACTCAAAAGGTAACGGAGAAAGGCCTTGTGCGCACTGCAAGGTAGGTCGTGGTCTAGCGTATCATTGTTGCTTGTCTGATTAGGGCCATATGCAGAAACAAAAGGTTGATTGTCGATATTCTACCTTCCCTACCGCATCACCAACTTTCAGCCTCAGAACCTTGGCACCTAATGTTACACCGGCAACTATCATGACCCCACCGGACGAGCTCTCAAGCTACAGCTTCAGCAACTCTCTGGATAACTTCAGTGACGCAGATTTCTTCTTGGATGATACGGCAACTTCCTTCTTCGCAGACGACTCTTCGAACTTCATCTTCAACATCCCACCGCTGATGCCGTCCACTAGCGATGGAAGTCGCGTTAACAGCTCCACATCCAGCCTTGATGGGACAAGGTTCAGCCTTTGGGCATTTGACCCACCCACGTCTGACTCAGCATCATTCATGACTGGCCATATAGGATTCGAATCCACCGTGAGGCCCACACCTCAGACATGGGAACGCGATTTGACGCCTAGAGACCAAGACCACGGCGGTGCCGCCGTGACCATCGGTGTCGAGCCACCGGCCCCAACGGCCCCTTGCGGACCCGAACCAATCCCCGAGAGAAGCCGTCGGATGAACTGGCGGATTGATCGAGAAGACGAGCAGGTCACGGATCCCAGTGACACGTATGACCCTCTGCTGGAGGACCTCGCGGGTGCGATGATTCACGGCAAGAAGGATCGACACCTCCAGGAACAAGCCGCCGTCATCATGAAGGCGTTGATGGCCAGTTCACAAGCGTGCTGTCATACAACGGGCATCAATGATGGAGGGCATAGTGAGCTGGAGAGGCAAGCCATTGACCTTGCAAGCCTTCCATTTCACGAAATTATAGACGGTAATTCAGATGATCAACCGGTTGAACACGTTGTCCATGGGAACAGTCTCGCTAACTATAATTTTTGCAGCATGTTTTGACGACCCAGGAGGGTATGTCTCTTCCATTCCGCGGAAACGTCAATTTACATGAATAATGTGGCTGACTTGAAAAGGATGAACATTTTCCTTGACCGGTCTGACATCATACAAGACACCGAACGTCTTCTTGGCCACACTCGAGGGCCCCTGACGGCGGAGGCAGCACTCGTAGCACATGTGTGCATAACACGGGGCTTGATGCTGCGTTCTAAATTGAGCGTGGGCCATAGTATGATGGTCCAGTTTTTCTGGAACACTTTACTGGAACTCATGGATCATGTTGTGTCCGCCAAAGACACCATCGAAAAATTCATAGTAAGTCAATTGTCCTCATTCGCGACATACCAGACCGCCGGCTAGTCCTGGGGCTACACTGACACGACAATAGGCTCTCGTGGCACTGGTATGCTGTTGCACTCTAATCAGGCGTCTCTTTATCGTCCTGGATTACTAATTCCACCGATTTGTAGCTCTATGTCGCGGAAACAAAGGGAGCAGACTTCATGGACGAATTACTTTCTAGCTGTTTCGCACTTGCCCGGTCCTTGCGTCTTCAATCATCAGAGGCCCTGGAGTATCTATGTGCGGGTCATAAGAAACGCATTATGGTTCAGAGAGCTTGCTGGTTGCTCGACTGCATCGACAGGGAACATGCTATGCGAACCTGTAAATTTGAGATGAGTGGACACATCCGCTTTTCATTTCTGTAAACAGGCGACGGCTGATACGAAAGGTCTCAAGTTGTCATGGCACTCTCATATGGAGTTCCTCATCCCAGAACGACGTAACAACAATGGTGGCGATGGCCAAGACTTGCTCCTGCTAAGGCACCGCTACGCCACATTGTGTTCCGGAATCAACCGTCGACGTGCTTTAGCAAAAGGAAAGCCAAACACGCCCGCATCGGACAGGTTTGATGACATAGTCCAAAGTCTGGAGGCATTGCAAAACGATGTGCCCCACGATATCCGGAAAATGGACCCTGCGATGATCTCCCGCTTGGACGCAGAGACCAGACGGGTCAGCATCGTGGTCTGTTACTACTTCCACGAGGCAATGCTCCTTCTTTGCAGCCAGTGTATGTACGGCGGTGCTGCCCCCGACCTTCAGCAAGATGGGAGCCCTACTAGTGATGTATACCTCCGAGCAAAGGCAATATGCGCCGACTCAATCCGTGCCATATTTAACGTAGGCATGCACGTGGGGCTGGAACACTACGGGACCGACGCGGCCTTCACCCGTGTTCCGATACTGGCGTTGTGTATCCTGGTCGCCCAGCTGCTCAGGGATCCCCCGTCGGGACCCTCCAGATGCAGCGACGCTTATAGGACGTCAGCGCCGCTGCTTGGCATGGCAGCTGGAATTTTTGGGAAGCTCGGCATGACAGCCGCGTTCGAAGACCTCTTCCAGCATGTGGCTGAGCTTTGTCTATTGGCGGGACAGTGGAACATTCGAGGGACGTAATGATAGAAGGATTCGGAAATATTACTTGAGTTAATATCAATCGTTTCGCAGCGGCATCGCAACTGTGCATGAGCATACGGTTAAAACATGTGACAAATGATTATCTCGATGACATGGCCTAATACTTGATCAGATGCGACCCAGATATTTGCAAACAAACGAGACCTGAACAAACCCAGCCCCTTTGCCATATGCATCCATGTCCAACTCATTTATTTGAACATCCCACTTTGTACCTGTTCTCTCCCCAACGTTTTTCCACAACTCCTTCCAAGTCTCGCCATTGTGAGAGAAGCTTTTGAGCGGGTTGCTAACCCTGGTGCTCTGGGGCTGCACGAGCGTCTTGACCAGTCGCGCCTCCCTGAGCCCCATGTTGCGACCAACTATCAAAGCGCCAGGTCCCTCTAGGTTTAGCAGCGGGAGAAAGACGTCGCAAATGAGCGTGAGCGTATCCTCCCGGGAGAACAGGTGCAAGAAGTGGCCGCTGTGAAGATGGATAACTTGACCAGCAGCCTCGGGTCGGAGAGCAAAGGTGAGGTCGCACTTGATGTGTCGAGTGCGTCGGCCTCAATAAATGTGGCTTCGAAGCGACCAGAATCGCGGAAGAGGTCATAACCCAAATTCCAGAAAAGCCCCTCGACATCTGTGGCGTACAGGTTATCCGTCGGGGCGCCTTCAGCGGCCAGGCGTCGCAAGTCTTGCCCTAAGGAGGTTCCAAAGTCGATCAGACTCTCTCCAGCCTTGACTCGGCTCAGGATGTCTGGGTACACGCTCAGCTTCGAGATTCCAAAATCCAAGAGTGAGAGCATTCATATGCACGGGAACGTGTGTTTGGCCCAGGCCTCATCTCTCCGTTATCCAGGTTCGAGATTAGATTTCTCATGTCATTTTTACCGGTTTAGTCTCGTCTCGGGCTTACCACACGCAAAACATGGCTTAGTATCTCTTCTTTGGGAACTCCGCCATACGTCTCGATAGTCTTCAGACCCTCCTGTGAATTACTAAACAGTACGGGATCTTCCAGTGACGTAGGCGTCAGTACAAAGGCGTTCTTCAGACCCTCGTGGCCCTTGTTGAAATTGGCCATGTTTGAAATTTCTTGATGAATGGCGGGATTAGGTTTTCGCAGGATGAGATCACTTTGCCAATGGATATAATGCTTGGTGCTAAAGTAATGGTTCTGCACCACAGCTTGTTTAAAATTGGTTAGGTCGAGCTGGAACATAGTTTCGTTACCACAAAGCCCTGCCAGCTTCCCGGGGCGGCGCGGACCATTCCGAAAGACGTCGGAAATGGTGTTAGACCATTGGTCGAATTACCGGGCTGCCGAGTCAGACCCGGGGGACCTCAGCACGCACCACGAACATGTCCGAAGACGAGTGCGGACCAGCTCATTGCCGCAACCTCAGTACGTATCGTACGGGCCGGTACACTAAACTGTAAGCAAGTGATATGCAAAGCGCCTATTGAGCATACGGACAGGCTACTGTCAAAATTCCTCACAAGCAAAATTTAGGATTGTGTGTCAAAAAGTGGAATCTGTATTCAATGTGGAAAAGAAAACTCTTTTTGGGTGCAATTAAACGTTTTGATACAGAGAGATATTGCTTGAGTAGAGAAAATATTGCAAAATGTATGATTCAAGGGTTGGTTTCTAATTTCAATATTTGGACATGCGCAGTTGATCCTGAAAATTATTTAATTGTATTGATAAGAGCTTCAACCAGTTTTGACACCTTTCTGAGAGCTATTTGCTACCGTCCATTAAATGATTATATATAGTAAAGAACTTGACTTATTCCCGGGGTACTTCTGAGCGAGGAATAAATCTAATGAAGTTCTTAGGCATGGCCCACACCATGTGTACAGCTGAATGGTCATCAGCTTCAGACAAGCAAGTTCAGTTACCAGTCAAAGTTCCAGATAATCTTTGCCAAAATACACCTATGTAGACGAAACGTATACATGTTAGTTAAGAGTTGTGCGGATAGGTACAACGTAATAAGAAAGCGAAAAATCCATGACCTTGGGAAGGTGCTCAGACTTTTGGTTTCTCGTGGACCCAGGCACTTTCACAATGGATTGTCATACTTGTGCCTTGTTCCAATACGTTGGGATGGATGAATCAATGAGCGAGCCCTGAAACACGAAACAAAGACAATGGATTTATAGTATTCGAGACGGCCCACGCAGTACTTTTACTCGTCTCGTACGCGGCCGAGTTGAGTGCGCCTTTACTAGAAACCCCCCTTTGTGACAGATCAATCAGCGCAACGAGCTTCTTACAATGGAAACCTAAACCTGGACTTATATTACAAAACAAAGGATGGTTTATGATATATGAAACCGTTGAAGAAAACCATGGATTCCACTTAGCTAACAATGCTATTGTCAATATCTAGGACAGGTGCGAGGCATGTTATCAAGGAATAGAAGAGACGGGCCTGGATCTCCGAGTGTGTATGCTAGATATAAAATAGAGGGTTGATAATCTTGATTCGTCCAAATCGCTGGATTGTGTAACTCGCTGAGTCTAGATTGGCTCGGACTGTGATCGCAACATCAGCATCAGAAAAAGCAACGATGTCTAAAAGCATTCAAACTTTTGAGGCGTGGGGCTACGTTGTTGAACCCAACGCTAAAGGATACAATAATATCAAATTTCCTGCCGATGAAAAGGATGAAAAGCATTGCAACATTTACCATCCTGATGCTGTCGATCCTATGATCCCAATAACCACCTTTTCTATCACCGGGGATAAGAACATTCTCAAGATCGCCCGTGCTTTCAACGACTCATGGGACCATGATCGCCGCCCAAGAAACCAGAAGTTGAGAACCAGACATCAGATCGTCTCGTACTGGTCTCTGGTTGAGAACCGAGACCTCAAAGACCTGAAGCAGATCGTATACTTGGCAGTGATTGAGCGCAATCTACGCGACCGTATGGAGGAGGTGTACGAGATGAAAGAACTCGATGAATTCGACGGGCTTACACTGAAAGCGTCGGATCCCGCTTTTCAGCTGCTTTTGAGCAACACCCCATTCTTGGCCGGGGCGCAGAAAATGCTCAATGAGTACGCTGACATGTTTGCAGGAAAGAAGATCCAAAGCTGCACTTTTGATCCATGGGGTGGATTTGCCGTATTTGACTTCGCAATCACCCTAAACTAAGCCACGATCAATTCGTTTTTGAGCTCGTGTCATGAACGTTTTGTGGTAAAAGGTCCTCACTGAGAAATAGATTAGTACTATCCGTGAATTATCACGAGGTACTCCCATTTTCATAGCCAATCTAGGTGTCTGTCCTGAATCCTTGCCCTCCCGTGAGATTAAAAAGATTTCAATACCATATCAAACAGTAGGATTTACTTTCATAATATGAATTCTGTACCGTTCTCTGGTATTTCCTGCAATGATACTAGTTCTTTGGAGCTCAAAAAGAGCAGAAATATTGAATCCCGCCTCCTGCGCATCGCGTGCAAGCCGCGCCGCTCCTGACTACTGTCAAACCGAGCAGAAGCAAATACACAGCGGTACACAGTCACGGAGATAAGGGCAACATTTGCTCATGCAAATGTAACTGTTGATGACCCATGTAGACAGCACAAATACCGTTGCCCAAGTTTCGTTGGTCGTCGCACTGCCTTTTGTAGTTCAATTTCATCATTATCTTATACAGTGCTGCCCCCCCCCCCTTTATTGGATTCCACAATACCCCCTTGTGTACGGAGTACTGTATCGGCTCAACATACAAATCGGGTTGACAAACGAATTGGATGGGAGGGCCGACTGCTCTGGAACCTGAAAGGAGGTTACTTCGCTTACAGCTAATTTCATGAGTTGGCTGGCTGGGGGAAGGAAAGATGGAAGAAAAGGCCTTGCCAGAGCTTGCGGGTTGCACCTGTAGGGGCAGGGTCGGTTTCACTGATAAGGGGCCTGGCTTACATGCCCAATCACACTAGGCCTCAGCCACCAGGCTTAACTGCTGGCTGCCTGTAAGCACATGGATTACAATCCTACGACGGCAGTTGCATGGTAGCATTTGTATTATGGCGCGCCAACAGGGCCAATAGGTTCCTACGGAGTACTGAATCCTGGCCGATCTTGCATGAGTCGCGTCATTTACTTTTCAGCTGCTCCTTTTGAAACCCTGAGTCTCATTCTCGTGTGAAATCTTCCCCATCAACGCCATCTCAACTCGCGGCGATGCCTTCGCTACCAGAAGATGTCTACCCGCTTTTATAAACGACGACCAAACTACTGAGGTTCCTGCGATTTGAGATGGCGGCACGTGCGGGATCCACGCCCTGGTCCCCAGCTCTACAAAATAGCTATGGCCCCGAGGCCATGACGGGGAATTATCCCCATGAAGGGCCTCAAGTTGTGCCGCTTGCAGGACCTGAGGCTGTACCACCACATACAGCACCTGAGCCAGTGCCAGGGCAATCGCCACACTACGGGTATGTTCAGAAACCGTACGAAGATAGGCAAAATGAGGCACCCCTGCCCAAGAAAAAGAAAAAGAAACTCGGCCTCCCTGTTGCGCTATTCTGGGTCATCGTCGGTGTCGTTATCCTGCTCGTCTTGGGCATTTCTCTCGGCGTAGGTCTTGGCGTCGGCCTTAGTCAACGCGCAACATCCTCGACATCTTCCGCCTCATCCGTCTCATCATCAGCCCAGGATCAGGCAACCACCACATTGGCGAGCACTTCTTCGACGTCAACGCCGCCAACAACCACAACATCAACACAAGCCAGCAGCACATCATCCGCGCCTGTGACCTCCGGGACGACCGGTGTGGCTGACAACAGCTGTACTCATTCGGTACCTACAACATACTACTCCAATGCGGACTCAAGCGTTACCTTCACGACTTATTGCTTCACCGACTGGCCTAATCATGATACTGCTGCCGATGGGAACGGGACAGTCGCCGATCTCAGATACACTATCCTATACACCTTTGAAGACTGTATGGACGAGTGTGTGAGGTACAACGTGGGCCTCGCATCGGGAGAGAGCAAGTGTGCCGGTGTAACATACAACAACAACTTGACGAGTATTGTTGCGATAGGCCAACAGGGAGGCAATTGTTTTTTGAAGAATGCCACAGGGGTTAATCGGCAGGGAAGTGCGACAAGTGCTTGTGGAGCTATTGTCTACTAATACAGACGAGGCGAGAATTACCAATGAAGAAATGACAATCAAGCGTAATGCAATGGTCTCTCTCTCTTGTGCAAGCAGTCAATTGGTGGAGGTGGCTTAGAGTATATTTCACCTCCTGCTGCAATCACCAGAACGAACGCTTAATTGCACAGGGGCGTCAGACTCTTGGCGGCTGACTCCTAATCCAACGGGGGACTGTGTACTGGGTCACGAGGGGTAAGATGCGCCAGTTGGTCGGCAACCTTGTTGGGGGGGCGCGACACTGTTGGGCCTGAGAACTTGCCACAAGATGCATCCTTCGCGTGGACACATCTGTAGAATCTTGAGGGGTCGAGCGGCCGTGAACTCTCCACTAAATCGTCACTTTCTCCAGCCGAAGGCGAGACGGCCAATTAGTACAACGCATCAAAGGACTGCAAAAGAAACGCACCCAATGGCGCCGCAGCTTGTTTTTGGGACAGGCGTCCTGGGAATGGACGGCACCGAGTTCCAGGACAACGACTCCGTCACGAACCTGTTCCACACGCTCAAACAGCTCGGCGTCACTCGCCTAGACACGGCGGCACGCTACCCGCCTTTCAACCCGGGCAAGTCCGAACAGCTCATCGGGTCAATCTCCAGCGACGCGTTCGTGGTCGACACCAAAGTATACACTGAGGTCGGCGACGGCAGCGGCGATCTGGCCCAGGCAGCCATGCAGAAGTCAGTGGACGGCAGTCTCGAGCGCCTGCGCCGGCCACAGGGAGCCAACGTCCTCTTCGCACACAAACCGGATCCCGCCACGCCTCTCGAGGAGCAGGTTCAGGGCTTTCAGGACCAGATTGCTTCTGGCCACGCCAGGGAATGGGGCCTCGCGAACCACCCGCCAGAGACGCTGCAGAAGATCATCGACCTGTGCGAGGAGAAAGGCTGGGCCAAGCCGAGATGGTACCAGGGGACCTACAACATGCTCACACGCGGAGCTGAGACCCGTGTGCTGCCCATCCTGCGTGCTCACGGCATGTCATTCCTCGCCTCACACGCTCTAGCCTCGGGTTTCCTGACGGGAAGCCATGTCGACACTGATGGAAGACCGACGGGCCGCTTCGCCAAAAACGCCAACTTTGCTACCCCGGAGGTGGCGGCCGCAATGAAGGAATTCGTGGCCGGCTGCAGCACGCACTCGTTGCCGCCGGTTGAGGTCGCCAGTCGTTGGATTGCGCATCACTCGGCGCTGGGCGACGACGACGCCATTGTGCTAGGTGCGAGCAAGCTGGCCCAGGTGGGTGATACGGTGGCAAATATCCGTAAAGGCCCGCTACCTCAGGAGATGGTTGTTCTGACGGAGAGTCTTTGGGCCGCGGTGAAACCAATACGCGGCTCAATGATATAGTGGGCTAGTGATTGAAGGGCTTTTCAGTGTTTGCTTTGTCAAGACGGCATTCGTCCCATATATGCATTGCACGAATACATTCTCAAGCCTTCGCGGTCCATCCTGCTGACATGTCGTGGAAAGGCGCATTTACAACAGTTGTACAGATTGTATTTCAGTATCGTATAGATAAAACGTAAGTCATGCCTTTCAAAATAGGCGGGCAACCTGTGCGGCTTGATGCATCAACACGTCACGGAGTGAGACGAAGACATCACTGCCAGCATTGCTAGTGCTTGCTATGCTGGTAACCTGGGCTCGATCAATAGGATACAGGCCGCAACAGATATTGATATGATGGGCCGTCTACGGTTCTTCACATCCTGATGCTTTCGCATTCGTTCTCGCTTGCTTTGGAAGGGGCCGCAGCCTGAGATGCCAACAATTCTCCGCAGCTTGGCTGTCGAAGCCATCGTCATGTCTCTGCAAAATGTCATTGAGAAGGGTGCATTGTGTTGCATCAACAACATTCAATCATCACCACGCAGATTAAGATCCGGCCAGCGGACGGTGTACCTAATTGTGTCTCCTGTGATAGCTTGAAAATCGGTATGGATCTGAAGTCAAGAGCAACCAGGCCATCACCATATCAGCGCTTGGGATTCTCGGGGAGCGATGCAACAGTACTAAGTCTTGGCTGTTCACGGCAATACCGGCTGGCTGGCTGGGATTTTGTGTGCATTGCAGTTTGGATGGAACGTTGCTGGCTGCGCCCTGGTGTGCTCACCGGTTAATGGACAGTCTCATCGCAAAGGATTGGAATTTACACCGCCTGCGGTGTGAATCTGTTTTTGGTTACGAAGGTCTCAATTCGTCTGACGACTCACCTGACTTCTCACCAAGACCGGGCCGATGGCCGTATTCCTGGATACGAACCGTAGGAATCCCGTACCTGCCTAGTGCTCACTGCTGACATGACAGAGAACCGTGTCTTACAGGTAGTACTACACGCAGATGGCAATTGAACATACGCATGAATTGTGACATCTGCATCCCGAATACATTGATACTGCAATATAAAAGCTTCGACGGTCCATGCCCTCATCCAAAACGAAATTCCACATACTCACAACTCTGCTCTCCAACACTTAACTGCAACATAACCATCCAGCACCCACCAAAGCAAGCAAACACTTCAAAATGCTCCTGACCTCCGTTCTTGCCGGCTTTATAGCCACCGCCTCAGCGGCCTCCATCCCCCGTCAAGTCGAGCCCTCGCCCTGGAGCATCACCGACTTCTACGCAGGCAGCTCCCGCTTCAGCACCATCACCACCTACAGGTTCGACATCACCGACGGCAACACCAGCGCCTACTGCGTAGCTCAAGTGTCGACGTTGCCCGAGATCGGGTGGGCCCCACTCACGAATTGCGACAACCCGATGTACTCGTTCTCCTTCGGCTCGGGTTCCAACAATGAGGAGCCGGGATACAATCTGCAGATCTGGCAGGGCAACCCGGAGGACACCAACTGTGGAGCACCCTCAACGCATTGTGTGTACACGGGGATTCGGTTCTTCCCGGCGAGTGACGTGGAGACGGTTGTTGACCCGAGTGGAAACCCTTTTGCCAACTATGATCGGTTGAAGGCGCCGGCGGATTTCACAGTTGCCCGTACTGGGGTGCATATTTGAGGGGATATTTTACGGGGGGGGGGGTGGTGGAATACCCGAGAGCGGTAGCATTAGATATGAATTTTGAAGTTGGAGTATCTTGCGGTAGAATTGTCATTGCCGTCACAGATTGGAATATATCACTCTATTTCGATGCATACCTACAAAGAGGAAGTACCCAAGGGCAATTACTGTACATCCATGGGTCAAACTATGCATAACGACCATACCCGAAGGCGCAATGACCAGGCCTGGCAGCACTGACATCGATGTATTATTGCGCGGCAAAAACGTAAGTTAGTCGTCGTTTCATTTGAACAAGACATGTAGGACCGAAGGTGGAATGCATGCCGGCCACGTCTCCCTGTGATTTGTATGATCAATGTAGACCACCTCTTCAGCACAACATAATGTGCAACCTCGCATCCGCCACGCCTGGCTTATAATCGAGTCTGGAATACCACGCGGGTTCTTCCCGACTTTGCGTCGAGTCTGTGTTTTGTAATACATAGCAATGGATGGACGCCTTATGGTCTGGACTTATCGATATTTACACTTTGCCATGGGCCGCATAAGTGGCGGTGGCCATGCTTCCAGTCTGCCTACTTGGTAACACATGTGTGCTTACTTGCAGGAGACACAGCGCATGCAATGCTCATTTCTGGGCCCAATAAAGATTAGCCAAGCTGGTGTGCGACACACCTCGATGCACTCAATTGGTCTCTCCGCCTTTCGAGCTGGGACAATTGGCCCGGTCATGCTGTACAATTAAACCAGATCCAGGCGTCTCCATGAGGGGTTGCGGCCACCCTCCTACATAAATGAGGCAGCCTGCTCAAGCAATCCCCACGGCTTCATGGACTGCGGCCCTTGCTTTTCTTCCTCCAAAACCGCATTTGCTGACCATACCCGTCGGACACAGACAATCGTGAGCATAGGCGTGCTGTTTCCGATACAGTACCCATACGCGTTCGAGAGCCCAGAGCAATTCATTCCTGAGCGCTGACTTACTGAGGACCCTGAGGCCCGCGAGAGACACGATAGATTCTCTGTGGCCTTCTCCAAGGGGCCTCGGAGCTATTTTGGAATCAGTGTGAAACGTATCTTACGCTGGCCAGTCTGTACCGCCGTTTCGACATCGAATTAGACGGGACTACAGATGAGGAGTTCGAATGGATCGACGTTGGGTTGGCCTTATTTAAGGCTCCGTTGAAATGCTATGTATCCCCTATTGTGGAATGAACTGCCGAACAGATCTAGCAGAGAGCCCATGTTATTACATAGCGTCCTAGGTAGTAGTTTGGGAGTCATTCGCTATCTCCCTAGTCTGCCTGGAATCCGGAGACGTGGGTATGAAATGCCACTCGTAGGCGACGCGGATCTTGCACCCGGATCAATGGGAAGTGCATCACATTGCTGGCCACCCTCGTGCGCGGCAGCTGCTATCGAATTGCTAATGGTCGGCAGCTGATTGGTGCAGGCCTTCGATAGGGTATCGGTATTTCGAAAGCATTGCGGTCAGTTGATTCAACATATATGAGGGCTGGTGAAGGGGTCGACCAGTTGTTCAAAGGTTGGAATGGTGAATAACCAGGATAGCGAGCAAACAATGATGAGATTGATGAAGCTCCGAAGGCAGCCCCGCTCCGGACCTGCAGGCTCCCGGGCTTTCTCAAGCAGAGATCGATTGGCTGAGATGTTTCCCAGGGCTGGGGTCTGACCAGTGGCGTGCACACTGAGTACTGGCCATCGGAGCACCTCCACGTCGCGTGTGCTGCCCGAGGGAGAGGGGCTCATGTGAGTCTGTACTTTCAATTGTACGACACGATCAGGCCCAAAGCCAAGCAGTAGTAGTGACCCGAACACACGCTGACCTCTCGTGAGTGCAGACTTGAACTTCAAAAAGTCTATGATTCCGAAATCTCTTAAACGTGACAGGATGATTCTGATGCTCATGAGCTTGGCTCATGCCTTGTGGGATCGGGCCAAGAGTGAGCAGCATGTGCACCGCGTGGGGGCTAGCCTCTATCGTGCGTGTTGAGCATGCACGTATACGGAGTGTGCCGTCCCCATCTACCTAGGTGCTAAGTACCTTCTCCACAAGCTCATGTTCAACGGAACAATGCCGTTAGATAGCTCCTTATTGGTGGGCAGGGCAGGGTTGAAGATAGTTGATGTCGAGGTTTATAAAGAGGGTGAAGATTTTATCCCTTGCCGCGAAGTAGAGGCGCTTCTAGGCACCTGGGCCTGTACAAAACTACCTAAGGACCTGGGGATCTAGGTTGAGCGCCAAGCAAGGAGGGATGGCACATCTCCGCTGCCCACGATGTCTCTCCCCAGCGTGGCCGTCATTTTGTTTCGGATCTACCCATGTCACAGCATTGAGCCACGTGGGTAAACGTTCTGAGCGAAGTCTACATGCTACCGCCCCCCGCCCCCCGCCCCCTGCCTCCAGTCGCTGCCAGCTGTTGCAGAAGACTTGCGGGGTCGGTTTGTGTGGCCCTGTGTCCCTTCACCTATGGTGCGTGCACACACTTGCTTCTAAAACACCACCACGTGCATATAAACAGTGATTCTAGACAGCTATAGGCCAAAAACAAAAGTTTCAAGTACCTTGCATCGCTTAAGCATGCTATCGAGCCACTCGTGGTGTGGCACCCGAAAATCATGACCATGTAGATGGGCACGTGATGGGCTGGGCAAGCCATCAAGCCCAGTAGTGCAGATGCAGAAGCAGCGTCACGCTGCAGCCATGCGTCGCGGGTAGTGATAACTCGTCAGATCTGGATAAAGCAAATGCATCAGGCACTTTCGCCCTCCCCGTTGCCCCCCAGCCTCCTTTTTTTTTTGGGAATAGAAAACCTGGTCTCGACATCTGGACTCCGAGACCCTTGGGTATCAATGTAGAACGCTGGGCCGACCAACCTAGGAAAAAAGCCAAACAGCCGAAGTACGCCTATAAATACAGTGCCCGCTCCCAATGCGTTTTCCCCAAGATTCTGAACACCGGCCCATCCCCTTCCATTGCCATCTATGTCTTTCGTTATGTCGTGGAAGCAAGATCATGTGGAACCCGATCTTCTCGGCCCTGTCTCTGGGGGCGGGGAGCTGGTCGTCTGCTATCTAGACGATGCATCCTGCCCAGATGCGAAGCCATGCGGGAGGGTCATTGTTCCCTTGCATGTGGGCGAATCTCGTGCCTTGTGTTCATGTCGCGATCATTCCGCGATCCCTAGCCTGGTACTCAAGGGGATCCTCATGAATCCATGGCCTTGGAGAAGTTTGCGAGTTGCTGCGCCGAGTCTTGCCCCCTGAAAGCAACGGCCCAACAGGGCGGCGGGGTTGGAGACTTGGCAGCCTCGGTCGGCAGCATAACAGCCTCAGCGACCGACCCAGCGCAAGATTCATCCGGCTGGATCTCGCATGGTGACGGAGGCGATTGGAAGACTCGCAGCTGGACCTCGATTTTCTCTTTATAACGTCGCCCAAGTAGAATGTCCACATTCATTTCGTCTGCTAAGGCCTGGTCATTACTGACAGGGACAAAAACAGTTTGCCTGGCACTATGATCACCGTCGATAGGTATGCTTGAATCCTTCCACCCAATTTGAATGAACCGGTTGTTGTGCTGAAGTCCTAGTTGATTCAACCGCTGCTCATTAATATAGCTTAACTCGGCGTTGGTAAATTTGGCAGAGGCAAAATGAAAGTCGCATGTTGAGGATCTCCACAAATGGACGATCTTGTTCTTAGAGCCCCACGTTGTTAGCTCGGTCAGAGGTCTCTGGGCCGCGGGGCGGGGTGACTTACTGTGTTCCCGCTGCAGCTTGCTGCTGCTGCACGCAGCCCTCCGTCATCCTGGGGCATGCCAGGCACCGGGTCTGCTGAGCAGTGTGGACTCTGTGAAGAAATGTCACTTCTTGGTGGTGTCATGGCGTTTCTGGCGTCCCTGGTGGCCAGGGCTTCCTCGCAGACTTTCCGAAACTCGGCCCCAAAAGCTCTAATCTTCTTCGGTGAGAAGACTTTCCGTTCCATCAGTAGCTGCACGCAGTCATCTATGTCTTCTGGGGGCGGGTCGGCATCCAGGATGGCGTCCCGAACCAGATCTTTCTGGTCATCGTTCATTCCAAGTTGGTGACCCATGGCCACCGCGCCCTGTGCACCAGTGCCCAGCGGTGTAAGCCGGTCTGCCGCCCTGGTGTAGAAAAGTAATTGCCTGAGTCAATGTCGGAAGCCCCAGGCACGATGTCTTCTGGCTCGGGGGAGGGTGTTCTGCCTTTGTCCCTTGCGTTGAAACATTTGGCTTGGCAATGACCCAAGGTTGCTGCCGCTAGAAGTGGACAGGAGCGACTTCAGGGGGGGGGGGTTGGAAACAAGTCCAGTGGTGGAAGCGAAGGTCTGGCGGTGGATCGGAGCCGGATTGGAGATGAGTTGGGGGAGAGAAGCTGGTAAGAAGGACGGAAGCAAAAGGCAGGCTCCCAATGCCGAAAGCGTGTTGCGTTAGCGAAAAGAAGTGTCAAGCTGTCGTCGACCAGACTGACGGGGGATCTCTGCTGGGTTGCGGTAGTTGAGGTGGATGAGGGTGTTGCTGTGTCTGTGTAGGCGGGAAGGGTCAGCTGTGCTCCTCGCCGTCCAAGCTGGTCGCTCGCCACAGGCAGAGGGCGGCGGAGCAACTTGAATAATAAGGAATGCGTTGGATGCGTGGCAGTGATTAGGTTGAGGAAGGTGAATTCAGGCCGACCAGACAATAATATGATTCCTTTGTCAAACAACCCACTTCAGACCAGCATCGGTATCTTGCCCGATTACCATGTCCGAGTTTGGGTCAGTCTGGCTGGTTTGACCCGTGTCAGACCCCCCTGGCCGACCTATTCGTCATGGTCTGGTGGGGCTGACTGGTTGGGGCTCGTCCAATACCCACGCCCCTCGACAAGGACCTCCTTCTGGAACGGGAGGACAGCCGCACAGCGGTGCGTGCGGCTGTCCTCCCAGCCAGACCGTACTTAGGTAAGCACCAGAAGCAGGACCACGCAGCCCGTCCACCCGCGGTTTTTTTCTGCAGACTGGTGCACAGCCCGCAATGGTCAACCACGACCCTGATGAAATGGGGCTAAAGGCTAGCGCCCGCCAGTTGGAACCAACAATCTAGATTTGGTAGACCCCGCTTCGCCGGTGACACGGCCATCCTTTTGTGCCATACGGATTCGCAAACATGAGCGCCCATGGACCGATGTCTTGCTGACAATGGGAGCGACGCCACAGGCTTGCGTTGTGAACGGGTCCAGACTGCTGGTAAGTCTCTTGTACCACGGCATTGCTGCTGTCATGCGCTCAAATATACTCCCTTGTAGCACACGCAACCTGCAGGCCGATTGGGTCCAACGACCGACCGCAATGCGGCGTCACTGGCTTTGGGACTCGACCAACCCACAGGGGACCCTCCAGGGGAACCCGCCGATTGTCCAACCCAGGAGCTTCTGATGAGATGCAGCCCAGTAGTACGGACAGACGGACGGAACCTTGCGGCCTGGATCTGGCAGGGCTGACTAATAAAATCGTCTCAGCTCTACTGTGGTGAAAGCACACCGACCCACCCCCCCTCAGGTCTCCACGAGGCACGCAGAGCACGGAGCTCTACCAAAATTCCCCGACTTTTGTTCCACTCCGGGAGCTACTGGAGAAGCGTTGGCTCAACGCCCCTGGGCCGGGACGCCAGGGGCGGCAGTCGCAGCTAGGGCAGACCTTTCATGTCGGACAGCGTAGGCCATGTTCCTTCTTTCTCTACCATCCGCAACCTTCTATGGTAAAGTAATTGATCTTGGCGGTAATTCTCTATCGAGTCACTTCCCATGGGTAGCACCTGGGCATCCTAGCTTCTCGGTACCTAGGTACCTGAGTAGGCAGTTTAGTGTCCGGGCTGCCGGGCTGTGGGCTCTCAGAACAAGCTACGCTAGCGTCGCACGTTGCAAAGACTGGCTTCGACCGATGACATCATGAAGCTGCCATGCGAACTCGTCAAGTCAAAAGTTGCAGCATTCCAGACATCTGATACATAGCGCTCGCCGCGGAAAGTTTATACTGCAGGGCTATCTTCAAACCCCGGAAATATCAAATGATTTGCATGCCATTCCCACGTGGCCCACCTGTACCTACCAACAATAGCCACGGGCCGCTGCGTCTCCTCTTCCTAGCTCATGCCCTAGAGAGGGGGACCGCCAAGCCGGAACCACCGTGCACCCGGATCCACTATTTGGTGAGTTTACACTAAATAACAATAAATCTTTATATTTATATAGTACTATCACCTGTTATTCAATTTTTAAACTATTATATATATAATATATCGTATATTCATTTATTATATATATAATTTAGTTTATATTTATATTAAATTCTATAAAAGTATTATAATAGTTTTAAAAAAGACTAGAATTATTTTTTAATACTCTATATTTTATTTATTTAATATCTTTATAAAGGATTTAGATATTATTATAAATTAAACTACATATAATAAATTAGTAACTATATTATATATAAAGATTTAAAACTAAATCTTAGT
>JBBWSL010000251.1:0-40848 GCA_038088545.1 Diaporthe humulicola | reverse complement strand
TAATAATAACTTATAATATACTTATTCTTATTTACTTACTTATTAATTAATATATGTATTTTAGTATAATTATAAATATAGATATTATTAAGGATTTAGATAGTAAGTTTTTTAGGGGTATTATAATTATTCTAATTATTAGGTATATTAAGAAGGTAATAATTATACTAAGTAAAATTAATTAGTAGGTAAGTAGGTATTATAATAGTTATATCTTTATTATTATTATAATATTTAAAATAATATAATAGAGTAGGAATATATATAATAGAGGAAGGGCTAAGTTATAATATAGTTAGTAAAAAGGTAAGTTATTTATAAATAAAGTTGTATAGTTTATATGGGGTAAAGTGGGGTAAGGGGTAGCTGCCTAAAGTAGTATAAGCTAATTAACGTTTTAACTTTTTGGATATTTGTTGCTCTAGACTGCCCTACCTAGGTAGGTAGATACCTAGGTGGGTGGGTACTTCGGTACGGTACTGCGTGCGCACTAGTGCGAGGGTGCTAGGGGCGTACCAGCCAAACGGCAGCAAGCACATGCCTTGTCAGATGATCAAGATAACAGGAGAGCCGCTGCTTGTCACGTCATACCTCGGCAGTCGCTCCAAGAGACGGACGCGTCCGTCGAGGCAGTCGAGGCAGTCGAGGCAGTCGAGGCAGTCGAGGCAGGCGCGACCAGCCCTGCCAGCGCATGTTGTGACAGCGGCACTCAACGGTCGGTGCGAGGTGTGCCCACTGCGAGGCAACGAGTGGTTGACCCATAAGTATTTTATTGCTGAGTTGGGTACGTCGGGTACCGTGAGCCTGATCGGCACCTTCAACCTCACCACCACAATCGCCACCAGATCACGACCAAACATTCATATCGACACCAATACACCACTTCGCGCCCCCTTCGCTCCTTGCTCTTCTCTGCACGGGACGGCCAAGTAGAGGGACCACATGCGCGATGCTCAACCCGACGACCCACGAGCTCGTCTTCATCCGTGTCTGTGTCTTCTTTCTCACATACCTACCGTGCATCATACCCTTTCTGCCTACTCCGTTCTGGGTACTCCTTCCCGTCGAGGCGCTCTATTATTTTCTCCTTCTCCGGCCGTTTGAGCGGCGGCTGTCTCTTCCAGCCAGCCACCCGCCACCTTATGTCGACAGGCAGGCTCTCTTCCAGCGCTGTCTAGAGAATGTGCCCGATCTTGAACGCTACTTGAGCCTGTGGGCCTTGGGCGCGCATCCCGACGATATCAGGCGCGATAACGTCAAGGATTTCCTGCTCTGGGCCTTCTTCGACCGCGAACATGTCGTTCCCGAGATCGAGAACGAGCTCGAGGGTTACATCAACAGGACCGAAGAGCTCCTCGGCCGCCCTCTCGCCCCAGGCAGAGGCCGCGCTGTGCCCATGCGCCTGACCTTCGACCACGTCCCCACCAGGTACCGCAGTGTTGTTTGGTACATGATCGTCGGCCTGGTCGATTCGGCTACCCATTGCCACCTTTTATGGCACGGCTTCGACTTCTGGCCCTCCCCCTTGCGCACAAACCTGCTGCACGTCTTCCCGCCTCGCCTGCTGGCCTCGGCCGAACTGTTCAGACGACAGTCACCGTCCGATGAGCTCTGCTACTGGTATCGGCGTCCCCGGACGTATGCCACCGAGACGCCGCCCACTCTTCCCATCGTCTTTCTCCACGGCATTGGCATCGGCCTCCACCCCTATGTCCCTTTTCTCGCCTCGCTGCCAGTGACCAGCCCCATCCTCGCCCTTGAGATCCTCCCTATCAGCATGCGGCTGACCAGGTCCAACATCCTGGCACGATCAGACTTCATACGGCACCTAAAGGACATCCTCCGCCACCATCACATCCATCAGTTCGTCCTCGTCGGGCACTCCTACGGCACCGTCATGGCCACCCACGTCCTGCACGACTCGGAATTGAGCCAGAGAGTGGACGGTGTCATGTTGGTTGACCCCGTCACCCTCTTGCTACATTTACCGGACGTGGCCTACAACTTCACAAGGAGGTCACCCCGGACCGCCAACGAGTGGCAGCTATGGTATCTCGCAAGTATGGACCCAGGCATTGCTTTGGTTCTGGGGCGGCACTTTTTCTGGAAGGAAAACATCATTTTCAAAGAGGAGCTGGTCGCGGGCCGCCAAGCAGCCGTCTGCCTTTCGTCGCGCGATCTCATCGTCGACACCATGGCGGTGGCGCGATACCTCACCAGTGATGATAATGAGGCATGCAAGGTTGTTTTAGAGGCAGCCAAGGAGTCGAGCACTATGACAAGCTCGGGGATCGAACTCCTCTGGGCCGAGTTAGACCATGCACAGGTATTTGACAAGAGCCATAACTACAGCCGGCTCGTAGAGACGATTCGAAGATTTGCCACCAAGTGAACACCGGGTGCCGTACCTACTCCTAAACACCAATCAAGTCATGGTCGGGTGAACACTTGTTCGTGGCTGCTCTCCGGGTCTTGTCGTCGCATGCCTCCCTTGACGCGGCGTTGTGACCCGAGTATCTGCCCTGTATACGAAACCTGTCACCTTTTCTTGGTGCCGAGTCACACAAGCCGTTCAGTCGCCTCGGCACGCGTCCATACACCGAAGTGTTGCTGGGCTTGAAGGATTTGGGTATGCTTCACAGGCTAAATTGGATTCCGAACAGTCGTTCGGCCCAAGATCTTACATGTGTTCGCCTCAATCGCCGGTCTCCGATCGCCCCTATGTTTTGAAAATATCGGCGCCCACGGAGAAGATGCACCTTGCACTCCCGACCTGGCCACTAGGACCCGTGTTCCCAGCGACAGAGGAGAAGCTGTTTTTTTTTGGTGTTTTTCTGGTGGTTGTTTTTTTTTTAGAAAAAAAGAGAAGAGTATTTCTGAAATGGTAGATGTTCTATCTGTTACTATTTCTAGGTCCCGTTTTGAATGTCATGCCATCAAGGACAGCCACTGTATCATTCTCGACTTTGGTTTGGTAAACACAGCGCCTGGAGCGAGGGCCGCCGTTGGTTCTGCACGGCCATTCTATTGCCATCGACTACTACTCGGTGCGGGCGGTTTTGCTCGACGTGCCCTTTTTGCCTAGTCTACGGTATCCCCGTCGTCCGATGACACGGGCTTCTGCCTGGGTAGGTCGACATCACTGAGATGTCTCCTCGCTTGCTCTAGTGCTGCCTCCCCGTCGAAATCAGGCTCGTTGGCGTCCTCCTTGTTGGCAATCACGGCTTGGTCTTCGACCGTGGCAGGCGCGTGTGAGGTGTGTGCGCGGCTAGCTTCGGGCTTTAGAGTGCCGTCCTCGTTGACATCCTCCTTGAGGTAGAGGGTAAATAGGATGGTGAGAAAGGTCTGACCGGTGCTCCTGTCTCGGAGAACGTATCTGAGTTGATGTGAGCGCTTCTTCCTGAACAAGCAAACCATACACGTTAACCAAAGCAAGCCCACGACGAAGTCCCTGCAGTAGTGCAGGATTGGGAAGGACACAGGCCAGTGTAAAAGAAAATTACTCACCTTAGGCCCTGGCCGTCCCAGTATTTCATGATGGGGACAGCATATCCAGGTAGCCTCAGCGCAAACTCGCTGAAGTCCAGGTAGGCGTTGAAGAAATCCACCGAATACGTCCTCCCGTACTCCCATACCCAGTCCTCCTTGCTGTCCTCCTGCAAGGCCCACTTCATCCTCGCCCTGGCATCCTCAGGTGCGCCTACGTCCTCCCTCCACTCCGGGTCACCGCCTTCCTCGACCCACAACCCACCCTTGGACTCATCAAGGACAGCCGGCCCAACCTATAGCGCGCGGGGTCAGTTTTTTCAGGGCCAACAGATTAGAAGCCGAGGAAGAGTGTCGTAGGGCAGTGCAAATAGAGCGTTGTTGTTGGGGAGGGGCAGGGGGAGGGTCCATCACTCACGCGGACGTGGTTAAAGGAGGATAGTGCGGGACCGAAGAGGTATGGGCTGTCAGCATAAGGATCACCGTCCAGGCCTGGGTCGATCCACCACTTCACGATCTTCATGGCATAGCTGAAGCCAGGTGGAAGGCGGTCGCGGATGGGGTGGTCAAAATCGTTACCAAACTGGAGGTCTAAGCCAGAGATGCCTTCTGGCTCCCGGTCGTCCGGGTCGACGAGGCCGGCATTCCCAGGGGCTTTGGCAGATTGTGGCGCCTTGGGGGTGAACTGGAAAGCAATGCTGTACTGGTCCTTGTTCCTGCTGTGAGGCTCCTGGTCGAAGTAAGGGGAGGTTGTCGGCGAGTTGCGCGGCAGGCCATGGTAATTTTGAATGCGTACGTTGAGCTCGACGTCCATGTGCTCTGTACTGATCTTGACTGGCGTGGGGCTGTTCACGGGGACCTCAGTGTGGCCTGCCAGGTCGTATGATGGGCCTGCTGTGACCCTGAGGATGTACTTGTCCGCCATTCTCGTCCGCTTTGCTTTCGGCAGCTGGGTGTCGGAGACGTGCCCTGTGCCTGTGCCTGTGCCTGTGCCTGTGCCTGTGCCTGTGCCTGCTAAGCCGCGGGCGTCAAGAAGTGAGTGCAGAACAGGATGGCAGGAAGTCAGCCCTCGTCACAGTGCATGTATGCTTGGTTGTGTACTATGTGCTTCAACAATCAGAGTGGGTAGGGGGTGGGGCTCGCGCGGGTTCAAAGGCTGAAAGATTTCGGCGAGCACTTGCCAGCAGAGCTTGTCATGACTGAGGCGCGCTCAGGCATATTTGCGGACGAGGTTTGTTGAGATGACGTCGGTCCGCCTTGTGGGTCCCAATACTGACGGGCTACTGCGTACTAAGTGATTTGGTAGTCTACCCGTACATACTATACTGCATGTGCCTACCTACCACAGTACGCACCTACGGTGCTACGGTATGTACCTAGGTAGGTGTGTGTGTACACTAGGAGACTAGGATGTACTTGGGTGGGAAGAGTTTCTTACAGTACCCCAGGTTAATCTAATCTAGACTACCTATTATGCATAATGCTAGGTATGTATCCAAGTATCTTTCTCGGTGCCCAGGCACTCACCTGATTGTGATTGGCCACTAGGCCCGCAACGAGTCACTTCGACAGTTTCGATCTCGACTGCCTCCGCTGAGGCGAGTGCGCCGCTGAGGACTCCGAATGGTGGTCGCACTGCGGGAGTCGAACGGCCATCTTCTCGTCTCAATCTCCCGGATCTGGGCATCTATCTATGGGCCCCTCCCGCTAGGTACATTACTACACATTGTAGCCCTGAAGGTGGCCCACACCAAGACAAGACAGGACCTCGGGAAGCAAGTCCTGGCACCGGGTTGGGTACAGTAATGCCTCCCAGCAGCCTAGAGCATTGACGTTGCAACATCCAACAAACAGCATACTGCAAACGCAGCCGAGACAAACGCAGTGCTCCAACATCATGTCCCAACGTCCAATGGCCCAGAGCCCCGTACAGCCCAGGGCCACTCTCAGGTTCGGTAGACGATCGCTAGTCCGGTATGAGGAACTGATCGATGTCGACCTTGTCGAAATAGCTGACGTGATTGTAGCCTAACCAGTACTGGGCCAGCCTTCTCTCAGATATCAGGAGCAGCTGCGACCTGATGTAGTTGTCTGTCCGCGCCGTTCCCAATTAGCACCTACTTTTCACGGTCATCATGCGGAGGTCAGCGGACTTGCCATTGACGAATCCTGTCTGGGCAACGTGCCCTTTGCTCCTGACCACCCTGGCGCCACTGAATGGCTCCTCGTCTATCGTAGTCACAAACCCGTCTTCGCCGAGGTCTTCTGCCACAAAGGTGCATTCACCACGGGGTATGTTCTCGTCGCCCGTTAATTTCTTTGCCTCGAGACGGCCACGGTACCTCCGGGCGTCCCTCTTGCGCATTTCGAAGTCTGCGGCAGATTCTCCCTCGGTCCGCGTGTCATCAAAGGCCGCCTCGTCAAATGGTATGGGGTGAGTCTGTGTGATGAGCAAGAACTCGCAGCCGTGCGCACTGTAGTCGCCGACCCATATCCCCTTCCAGGGCTGGCTTGATGTTGGGGTGTACAGTTCTGGGTCTAACGTTGAGTACGTGGTGATCTGGTCGCCAATGTGCGTGCTCATGGAAGGGTGTGTCCCGGGGATATAGTTGGACAGCAAGGCACGAGAAGCCCCAAAGACTGCGTTGTTGGAAGGCCAGTCATTGTCCCCCGGAAAAGAGGGTCCAATCCAACCCATCGACACCCCACGCAGCCCGGCGGGTCGCATCTCTATCCACGAGCGGATTCTGAAGGATTTCTCGTTGATCTCATGCCTGGTCGTGGGCCGATCCTCGGGGCCGATCAGATCCCCCGCGGAGACCCTCGTGTCCGCCGGCACGGCTGGGGGCGGCCAGGTATTTCCGTAGGGGAAAGGTAGGCGCTGTCGTTCTTTGACCAAAGAGTCCGGAAGAGAGCGAGCCAGCATGAAGGTGTTGAACATGTTGTCGGTAAACCTATTGTCCAGCGGCATGGGCGTCTCGGCGGAGAACCTGTTCGCGTGGACAGGAACGGGCACACCTGTCGAGGCGTGGCCCGCAGCTGGCGACCTCCCGGTGGTCACGCGGATGGCATTTTCCAGGCTGTTGGCCCTCACCTGCAGCACAGGCTTGTCCAGGTGCAGCTTCAGTTCTGGCTCGAACTCGTGGATGACCAGCTCCTGCTCGCTCAGGCCCTGGTGGCTGGTGGTGGTGGAAGCCACCGGCCTGTTGGCCAAGAGTTGGTAGCCCTCGATGACACCTCGGCGCTCATCGTAGCGGATGATGACGAGTTTCCCGGTCAAGTCGCGGTCGCAGAACCAGACCTTGTACCTCGTCAGAAACCAACGCGGGTCGTGTGCGATGTACAGCTCCCGGAAAGACGCGCATGGGCCGGGAGTTGTGAGCTTGATGCCAGGCACTTCGTGTTGGACCAGATGCTGCCACAAGTGGTCCGCAAGAGAGTGGGCCCTGAGAAGGTGGTTTGTCAGGGAGATGGAAACGAGGTCGAAAGGCGACAGGTAGGAGAGGACATGGCTGATGAGCTCCGAGGGGAGGTCGGGTAGGGATATCGAGCCATGCCGTGCCACCGAGCCTGGGATAGAGAGGCACATCAGCTACTGTGTAGTGCGCGCGTGTGGGGCATGAGACAAGACAAGACAAGACAAGGACGAGGGGACCAACCCTGCGGAGGGCGCTCCGATGGGGAGCCTGAAAGGTCAACAGGCCGAGAGCAGTTGACCTCGTCCATGTTCGGTGCGCAAAATGCGGAGTTGCGTGGGCATCAGATTCGCAGACAATGTGCCCGTTGCCGTGAGCAGAAGACGACGTGCGAATGTCATGGTTTCGAGACTGGTCTGGGGCGACATCGGCGGTCAATGATGCGACCAGTCAGCCAGTCTGCCGTGTGTGTACTGTACTACCTGTGCTACCTAGGTACGTACCTTGTATCTACGGCGCTACAGTGTACACAGGCAGGCAGGCAGTGTTGGGTGCAACCACTTTCCCACACCACCGAGCAGGCAAGCCCGCGGCAACCCATTCGAACCCTCTCCTGCAACAGACAGCAAGCCTTTTGATCCTGCTGCCCACGGGAGAAAACCGTCTTGATACTTCTGTTTGGAATTCTTGGGTCTGCAGGCTGCGATTGTGTCCGACATTTCATGCCGTCGCTGCCGACGGAGCCATGGCGTCACTACTCCCATTGCTTTACGACCTACTACCCATTATCATGCCGTCAGAAGTCCGCGTTTCCCATGCCAAGGACCTGACACCCGTTCCTGAGCTGGCCGAGGGGCCCCCCTATCATCAGACCCGGCGTACCGACGCTCAAGTCGACCTGAGGACATGGGAGAACCAGCGTCAGGCTGCACTGAGCACCACTGGCACTGATGATGCAGCGGGCGTCCAGGCGGAGCCAGATAAAGGGAGGTCCTGCGAGCCAATTCAACTGCTTGATCGTGAAGAGGACTCGGCTTTTCAATCCACATCAGGGTCTTGCCATCCAAAGTCGGTGGCACAGGCCAGCGGTCCAAAGGTATTCCGCAGAGACGCAATGGTGGGTGTCACAGATAAGATGTGTGCAACAGGTTAGTCCACGCCGCGCCCTCGATTCTCTAAACCTTGTCATCTCGACTGGCCAGCGTCTTCCTACTTCTGTGTTTGACGACTTCTTTTGGCTCTTTCTTTCGAACTTGTGCTTCGCATCCGAACTCGTAGTTGGGACTTTGTAACCGGAAGCTCTCGCAATAGTTCTGACAGTGGAGCCGAGATCTGCCTCCGCAGTGCATCATCACGGTGAGCAAGGTGAGCATGGACTTTGCTCCCAGTTGTTTCCAGGGGCCTAATCAGTCACTCCCAGACACTATAGTCTACGCCACCAGGGGCAACGGGATTCTTCTCACCAGTCCTGCTGTGGACCCTGTGAGGGCCATCAGAGCAGATATCAAGGGCGAGGCACCCACCCGTGACGAAGAGCAGCCTCGGCGTCACGAACTTTGCCCCGGCGATTTCGCCTTCATACCTGCATGGACGGAGCACCAAGTCGTCAATGAGGCTCATGAGGGCGATATCGTCTGGGTCTTGGTTCATAGTGGGGGTGAGCAAGTGCAGGTCGACTTGACGGGCTGGGGTGGTGAAACAGTCTCGCGATCAGTTCGGTGACGAGTATGGAGGCTCAGAACGCTCACTGGCCCCGAAGATTCAAAATGTGGGCTTATTCTTAGCAGGCCGTGCAGGTCTATATAACCTCGCAGTAGGTAGAGACCCTAAGCACTGCCTCTCAGGGGCCAGGGAGTCGCCCCATAGGAGGTCATCCCAAGGAAGGGTATACTGTTGGAGGGGTTTGTACTGTGGTATGATATGCGGCTATAGAAGACGATGTCATGGGAGGCCAGTTTAACGATCTTATACGAGATGGTATATAAGAGACTGTCCGATGAGGGTTTACCCTGCCGGGGGCCTCGCAAGTTGCACCTCTGTAATCTTCAACCTGGCAGCCTGGCCAAGCCGGGGAGTTGGAAATGAGCCACGCTACTTGACCACTGTGTACTACTACACTGCAGCGCACGGCGGAAATGAAAGTACGTGCTTGGTAGCACTTGTCCTGATGGGGTTGTAGTTTCCGGGTTCCCTGCTGTCTCCACGAGCGGGACTAGAACCCCACCGCTGGTGCACAGTTGTACATTATCATTTGGCGGGGAAAGGTTGCTGCTCTCTTGCGGTACAAGTGCCGGCCAACAGACCCGGAAAGATGGGGTCGATGGAAAGAACTTGACTCGGAAAGTCGATCGTCATACTGGGGGCGTCGCCGCTGCGGGCTTGTGTATAAGATGGAGGCTTCAGCGCGTTTTGTTTCGTCCCTGGTGACCTGCTCCTGTCCTGGTCTGCCTGTCAAGCTGTGAAGCACCGACGCAATCCAATATGCGGCCGCAGGTATACCTCGCAGCCCACGTCCAACTCGCATGCGCCCTCTTGTGGCAAGGCGTCGAGGCGGCAGCGGCGTCATCATGCTCGATCGAGGCTCTGCAGGCTGCCCTGCCGTCGGATGCGAGCGTTGTTGTGGCCCAGCAAGTTGCCAGTGGTGGCTCTTTTGGCGAGGGTGCAGCAAACATCCCGTATCCCACAAACCCCACCGACCTGCCCGAGACTTGTGCCGTCATCGTCAATGTGACAAGCTCCGAGTCGTCGAGTTTCCGCCTTGGCCTGTTCTTGCCCGCAGAGTGGAACGGGCGGTTCCTGCAGGTTGGCAACGGTGGCTTTGCTGGCGGCATTAACTTTCTGGACATGGGGGCTGGCGTGCGCTACGGCTTTGCCGTGGCCTCCACCGACACGGGGCATAACTCGAGTACTTCAGACCTGACCTGGGCACTGCGCGAGCCCGAGAAGCGGTTGGACTTCGGCTACCGAGCGATACACGGTTCTGTGGTGCTAGGCAAAGCCCTGACAGAGGCATTCTACGGACAGGACATACAGTTCTCGTACTACTCTGGTGCTTCGACTGGAGGTAGGCAGGGGCTGCGAGAAGCGCAGTACGATCCCGAGTCTTTCGACGGGCTGCTCATCGGGGCACCTGCTTGGTGGACCAGCCATCTTCAGCCGTGGACAACCAAGTTGGGCTCTTCCAACCTGCCCACCGACGCCCCTGGGCACATTCCGCCCTCCCTCTTCAAGACAATCGGCGCCGAGGCAACCCGGCAGTGCGACCCCCTGGACGGCGTGCAGGACGGCATCATCAGCTCGCCAGAGCTATGCGAGTTCGACACGGACGCCCTGCTGTGCGGGTCCACTCCCGCGAACGCCTCGACATGTCTGACGGGGGCTCAGCTAGTCACCCTGAACAGCATTTACGCCGACTACTATGCAGAGGGACGGTTCGCATTTCCGGGGTTAGAGGTCGGCTCAGAGGCTCAATGGGGTGTGTTGCTCGGGGGTTCCTCGCCCAACCCGCTGGGGGACGGTTATATGCAGTACTTTCTGCTGGACGACCCAAGCTGGAGCTGGAGGCAGTTTGACGACACCATCGTCTGGCAGGCGGACGCTGAAGACCCGGGCAACTGCACAGCGGACCACTACGGGGCCATGAGGGCAGTGATGGAGAGCGGCAGCAAGATCGTCATGTTTCATGGCTTATCGGACGCGTTGATCTCGACGAGGTCTTCCAACGTGCTGTACGGCCGCGTGGCAGAGGCCCTGGGAGGGTATGACCAGCTGCAGAGCTGGTTCCGCTATTTCGAAGTGCCTGGGCTGCAGCACGTGACGGGGACTTCAAACGACGCTCCATGGTACTTTGCGGGGCCAAACTCGCAGGCAAGGCTAGGGACCAATATCTACTCGACGCCCGGGTTTCCAGACCCGGAGCACGACGCACTCCTGGCCTTGATGAGATGGGTTGAGGAGGGCGTAGCGGTGGACCAGATCGTTGCCACCACATGGAACAACTCGACGGACCCGGCCTCGGGCGTCCTGAGGCAGAGGCCTTTGTGCCCCTTTCCCAGAAAGGCTGCCTATGATGGCAAGGGAGACGTGGACGATGCAGAGAGCTGGAGCTGCTCGGGGTGAGACCACGCCCGGCTTGGTGTTGCTTGTGGGGATGAGCCCGCTCGAGAGAATAGGGATTTTGGATATGGTCATTGATAATATAACACCCGCTAATCGGAAACGGTGTGCCGTGTCTCCTTTCGAGATGAAATCCGTCATCAGAGGCGTTTTGGCCATTTCGTGTGTTGGCTCTCACTCCCGCCCCCCCCCCCCCCTCCCCGGGCGGTGGGCGGGCGCGGCGCTGACCAGCCTGACTGTGCCGCAACGCGGGCCAAATGAACACCAAACCAGGCAATGCGGCTTCCGAAGCACCTCGACAGGGTCCGACAGGGTCGACGCAGCAAAGCTGAAGCTGACGAGTTTCAAGGTAAGGCTTCCTCTGCCCCGGGTCGCTGGTCAGGCCGGCTTTTATAATTAGAGATTTCCTTTTCCGGAGATGAGACCATCAGCTTACAACGTCGCCGTGGCGCAACGTTTGGCTTCCTCCAACACTAAGTTACATGTTTGGTCAGGTTTAGATATACATCCACGCCGGTCGTATCGCTCCTGCTCGAGGCAGACCGGGCCTCCGTGTTTAAATCAAAGCCCTCCCACCCTTTTCAAGGTTACTGAGACAGAGCGTAACCACTCATTTTCTTTGGAGCAGAGTCATAACTTGTTTTGCTACTTCCGACTTCATCAAGTCCAATACCAGTAAATCCACGTCTGCCAACGCCAGGGAAGATGTCATCCACTTGGCAGGAAAGCCTGATGGGCTGTTGCAGCCCCTTCGGCCTGTGTTGCGAGGGTTTTTGGTGTCCGTGCATTGTCCTGGGCCGCACGACACACCGTCTCAAGCACAACGGAGACATGCAAAAGTACAACTGCTGCAATGCTGACTGTGGTGTGCTCTGTGCCCTACACGCTTTCGGTGGCTGGGGCTGGGTGTAGGTCTCCCATCATTTTGTGCCTGATCAACGCTCACATGCTCGTATAGGTTGCAGTGCATCAGGCGTGGCGAGATTCGCGAGAAATACCACATGGACAAGAACTGTTGTGGTGACTGCATGGTCTCGCTGTGCTGTCATTGTTGTGCTGTCATACAACAAGAGAAAGAAGTCAAGTCTCGGACTTCAGGCGTGGTGAGCCGCAAGTTCCTTCTTGGGACGCATATGATTGAAATGACTAACAACTCCTGCAGGACACGTCAGGGTATCAACAGCAGGCGGGCATGAGCTTATAAAATTCAATGGCATGGGCTCCTCTCCTATAAAATAATAGGATGAGCTCCCGCAGTATGATCTTTAATAGTAAACCCCGCCATGGGCCACTTTAAGGGTGTGAGATATGGAAAGCTGGAGGCAACACTCTGAAACAGGTAATCCTGTTGGAGGTTATCCAACAACAGGTTGCCTTATGTAAGGTTGTGCTAGCTGCTATGACTCCGACGGCGACTAGACCACCAAATGTACCTTGTACTTCTCGGGGAGGTAGGAAGAGTACTCCTCATCTTGGGCGTTGGGTAGAATGCGAACAAGGCGTGAATTCAAAAGTGCAGCAGTGCCGGCGTGATCACGGCTCTCGCGCGTCGTAGAGTAAACCTCTCCAGCGGTGCCCCTATCCGAAACACAGCTTCTTCTGCTTGGGATCTTGGCTCGCCCGTTGTCGGCCCCTTTTCTTTTCTGAGCCTGTTCTCGGCCACCTCGGCTCCGGTGTCAGACTTCGGCTTGACGGTGCTTGCTGCTCTTGTTGAACAGCATCTCGGATTGTCTGCCGCGACAGGCACGCGTCGATGTGGGAATTGAATAGTCTTTCATCAGCGGGCTGTGGTCGACTGCAAATTGGACATGCCCACCAATCGTCCGGTGCTTGAGGGGCCGGGTTGGCAGAAGTCGGGTTGGGCAGGATTTCCTTGCCGTGCCTTCGATGAGGACTCCGGGTTTCGCCGTCCGCAGTGATCGCATCGTCACCGTCATTTGCAGGTGACTCGTCGGGCACCAAAGCCCTCACATGGCCATCATCGTCCTGAGCGGTCCTCCGCAACACCTTGCCAGGCTCGTTACTTGTTGCTCCAGTCCTGGGCTTGAGCCCAAAGAATGCCGTTGTGTCTGGCCTCTTGGTGCTAACAAGGTGGGTACAGCGCAGGCCCATTAGCCTTATATTCATGCCTGGAATATCCTGTTCAAGTTTCGCAAGTACGGGTACAGCATAGTTGAACAGGTCTTCCGACAGATTCATGGCTCTCGGAAGCACAGTTTGCCTGGTATAGACCTCATATGTGTGCAGTTTGATTTTCAGAACCAACGTCCTCCCCTTGCAACCTGCCCTTCGCATACTGTGACACTCAAAGTCAGCAATAAGCCCACCTGGAATGAAGGCTTGCGGAGGAGGGCCGAGATGAGCGGGACACCACTTCCATATAGCCTATATCAAAACCCACAGCTTGGCAAGTAGCTTCAAGACAAAGATCATGGATACTATGAGGTTATCCCATGAAACGTTATCGCACAGGAGGTCATCCCACTGGTGTTAATCCTAGTGCAAGGATGTGCTTGTGTGCCTGGAACGGAAAAACACTGTGTGGAAGTTGCTTACTCCTTCTCTAGCTCCTGTGCGGTCCAACGAAGCTTTTCTCTCAGCTGCTTCGGGTCAGAGATGTCGTGGAATGTGCTTTCTGTCCCGACAGATTTCCGCTCGTACTCCTCTGCAGGCTGGATGTCTGTGCGACCGAGCCCCAAGTGGCATTGTATGAGGAAGTGAGAGGCCTTTTCTCCGAACAGCGGGTTAAGGAACTGTCTCTGGCCGTATATATCGCCACATGTCTGTAACCCGATAGCCTTGAGTTCTCGTTCCCACACTCTGCCGATGCCGTTGACTTTGCGGCAGGACAAATCCCGCATGAATGCCATGATGGCGACACGATCGTTGGGAAGCACAAACTGCCCATTGGGTTTGTTGATGTTGGAACAGATCTTGGCAAGCTTCGCGTTGGCAGCGATCCCTGCAGAAACCGTGATGCTCGTCCTCAGATGCACCTGCCTCCGCAACTGGGCCACGACATCCTCGGGGGACATGTCATGGTCCCGGCAGTATTCTGTGATGTTCAGGTACGCCTCATCGATGCTCGCGCTCTCGAAACGCGGGTCGTACTCTGCTATGACCTCGCGCACCTCTTCCGCCTTGGCAGTATACTTGTCGAAGTTGAGTGGGAGGAAGATGAGGTCAGGGCACAGCCTCTTTGCTACGAAACCGGCCATCCCGGAACGACATCCAAATTGCCTTGCTACATAGTTGCATGTGGTAAGAACCCCACCGCCGACGGCGAATGGCAAGTCCTTTAGTTCGGGGCGGTCGAGCTGTTCGACAGCGGCATAGAAGGCGTCGCAGTCAAGGTGGACGATGTTCTGGGTGAGGTCGCGGGTAAGCTCGAGCTCAGCGATGAGGGTGTCGGCCCTGCGCAGCTCGCGCGACAAGTCAAGCTTCACGAGCTGGCGCTTCTTCTCGAGGATTCGATCGATCTTTACGGTGAGGACGTTGTCTCTCTCCTCCTCGCGGTTGAAAAATTTGGAGCCCTTAGAGGCGCTATATATGATCTCGGAGACCTGCCAAAGAAGGCGGCGGCGGGAGACACGTCAGTCATGGCTGCAGCTTTCAATAAAGGCATGTATGCCCACCTTCCTCTGGTCAACCGAGTCCTGGCCGGCCTTTGTCAACGATGGCCCAAGGAGGGAATATTTCAAGGTGGCATGCTGGGAGGCAAGTGGCTGCGGGGCCGGACTACCCTGGGCTTGAGCGTCATCGGGCTGAGGCAAGGAGGTCACCGCATCCGCCGTGCTGGGCGAAGGGCGATGCTGGTCCATTTGGGGCAGTAGCTTCGTCTGAAGGCGAGCACGAGCATGTTCGCTTTCATGGCGCAGATGGGTGGATCCGTGGCAAGTGTCCCGCAAGCAGATGGACGCGTCGTTGGGCGACCACTTGACACTCGGCTGACGCGAGGTTCCTCGCGGACTCACGGGACCAGCCCGGCTGAGTCAGCGGCCGATGTGAAGCTCCCCGCGCCCGAGAGCACCTGGGCAGGCAGACCCATTCAGCAAACGGGCTGCCGTTGGCCTCCCCAATCACCGCAATCTTGGGAACACTACAAGTATGTATGTATCCATTGTTCATGCTGTTATCAAGATCAAGATCGTTGGATCCTCGATCGGGTGAGATATACATCATGGCATAGTTGTTCATAAAGGGTGCGGGTATCCATTTCCCATGAGATGTACAGAGTAGATACCTGCTCTTGCACTCGCGATCAGTGGGCGACGTACTCGTGCGCTGCACAGGTCTTGATGCTGCCATCGCTGTTGTGTAGAGTCGTGCAGTGTGAAGCGAAGAGCACGCGGAGCTCAGCATCTGGAATTCGGTTGCTAGAGACCAGCCTTGCGATCGTTTACAGACCGGGGATGGCGATGGGTTGTGTGAAACCTCTGCGGAACTGCCGAGCAATGAGACGCCCGAATTGGAGACGGCGGGGGCAGGGCCAGGCGCACACAGCACACGGGCATATAGCCGGTGGAACGCCCCCTTCCCCAGCCGTCCAGACAGCCAGCCGCCTTGGGATTGCCATTATCCAAGTCATAGCCGCCACATCACAGTCATGGCCAGACGAGTCCTAGTGTTTGGCGCCACGGGCAACCAAGGTACAGTTCCATCGTCGACACCCGAGGGCTCGACGCTGACAAGATGCTTCTCGTGCAGGCGGTGCCGTGGCCAGACTGCTCCTTCAGCACCCAGAACACTACCTCGTGCGAGCCGTCACTCGCGACCCAAGTTCGCGCGCGGCAACAGCCATCGCAGCGCAGGGTGCCGAGGTCGTAAAGGCCGACCTGACCGTCCCATCCAGCCTTCCACCAGCGTTTGAAGGATGCTGGGGCGTCTTTGGCGTCACCAACTTCTATGACTCAACCATCAAAGATGACCCCAGCAGTGAGGAGCAGCAGGGCAAGAACCTGGTGGATGCGGCTGCTGCTGCGGGAACGGTCGAGTGTCTGCTTTGGTCGACCTTGCCCAGCTCTAAGCAGATATCGGCCGGCCGTTTTGTGAGTCAGATCTACGAGGGCAAGCACCATGTCGACGACTACATCCGACAGCGCAACTTCCCTGCCTGTTTCCTCTACACGGGAAACTTCTATGAAAGTGCGTATAGCTTGTGTTTCCGGCCTGCAAGGTGGGCAAGTGGCTTAAATACAGCCCCGCAGACATGATTCTGAGGTCGCATATGCGTTACGACCCGGCCGTCTCGGACACCATAGAGTTTCAACAGCCCATCGTTGAAGCCGACACACAACTTGCCATGCTCTTTGTAGAGAAGGATCTCTCGGCCATCGCAAGGGCAGTCTTTGATCACTGGGACTCCAAGAAAGACCATCTGACCCACGTCCGTGCCATCCTTCTCCTTTCACGGATCCCCGTCTCTGATGTCTTGGAATGTTCCTGGACGCATCACTTTAGGATCCGTAACAGGTCACTAACACGTGCCAGACGTATCTGTACTGCTGTAATGCTAGGGTTTCCCCAAACGATATTATAGCTTGTGTGAAGAGGGTTACGGGGAAGGCTGCAGTCTACAAGAGGCTGGAATCAACAGGGTGGAAAGACAGAGATGTGATGTTCCAACTGTACAATGAATGTGGCATGTACAGTGGTAAAGAAATCCCGGACCAGAATGTGCTAGCTCTAGGAGTGGATCTACACGGAGTAGAGGACTTTGTGCGAAGCCGGCTACTTCCCTATCTTGGGCTGGCCGCCGCAGGGGATTAGTTGATGCACACGATATATCATTACGTTCAACTGCTCCCATGTCACCACGAGAGCTATACGTGCTGAAGTCAAAAGAAAAAGATGTGGCAGGACTTGAGAAGAAATCCTGTAATTCTATGTCTTAAAACGCAAACCAGCCAACTATCAAAACCCGCTGGGACGGACGTTGCCTGGGCCTCTGTAAGAATGAGTTTAACCAGGAAGTGGGCTACGAAACTGCAAAAGCCTCAGTCCACGGCGAGTCTCCCGGCCAATTCACAGGCCAGCAGGGTCAAGCCTTGCAATCTTGGCCGGCTTGCGAGACTCCAAAGCTGGCTCCTCAACGACTTCCTCTTGCTTGTCTCCCCCGGAGGAGGCAGCCCCGTCTCGCAGACCATTCGGCAGAGCGCCGCCTGCAGTGCTGACACGGCGATGCTCAACACGCTTGCTCAGGATTTCGTACTCCGGCACCTTGACTTTTCCGCCCCTGAGGGTCCTGGGCTGAGGACTGATCCCATCCCTCACAAATCCACACTTTTGGTAGAAGTCGACAGCTCTTTTGTTGCAGGTGAAGACGGTCAACATCACCTTGTCGACCACGTCGATGTTGTAAGCCACCGTCTCCAGCAAGCCCATCAACAGCCTCGCCAGGCCGGTGCCACGGAGCTCGGGCTCGAGATGGATCTCGTAGCAGTAGACCACGGGCTGCCCCTCCTCGATGGTGGGCATCAGGCTGGTAAAGCCCTGGACGACGGAGTGGGCATCCTTGACCAGGATGTAGCGTAGGTCCGGATGCCGCATCTCCTCCCTCTTGGTGGAGGGATCCCAGCCGCGCGAAGAGCCCTCATAGTCTTTCTGGCTTGTCGCTCGGACGAGTGAGAAGCAGGCATCGAGCTCAGGGTTGGTCATGGTCTTGCGAGGCTGGCAGAGGTAGAGGCTGTATGCACTTCCTGTGCTTGGGTCGGCCCAGGTAGGGCTCCATGGCGCCCTTGGCGCATATGGGCTGTTCCAACAATTCAACTCATCAGGCACTGAACTTCATGGATCGGACGTTTGGAGGTTGTCTAACATGAGAAGGAAGTCTTGGATGAATTGGTGGTCTGGTTTCCGGTTGGCCGTTTGGAGGGCTTGTTCCATCTGCTCGAGGCGCCTTCGCCGTTTCATCCTGTGCTAGTGCCGGTGGGGGAGGAATATGGCAAAGAGACGGAGAAGGGCAGAGGCGGCAGAAGGAGTAACGCTGGGTAGCCAATGAATATGGCCATTGTGTTGTCGGCCGTGAGTCGCGGACAGCAGCGACGTGGGCAAGAGGGCGCTGAGACGAGGAGGGCGGCGCGTGAAGGGCAGCTGACCCCTGCCCGCGGTCGCCACCTTAGGTACCTACCTAGGTAGGTAGGTAGGTAGGTAGAGCACGCAGTAGGCCATGACGTGCGGGCCCTGAAAACTGCGCATTGACACTGTCCCAGCACACCTGGGCAGCAAGGGCACGCCCACCACAGCAGCGGGACTACTACAGCAATCAAAGACTTCTGATCTCTGCGTGTGTATGGAGTTTGGGCGATCTTAGGTGGGACATGTACCACGCACAAAACCTCGACTCGGTCCCGGCTCAATGAGGGCATTCAGCCTGTTTCCGCTGCGCCAGCTCCGCTGCTATGCCCATGGCCCTGGCCGCGCACGCCCCTCGAGGCTGGGCGAGACAGTCAGCCTGGATCATGTACGTACGGGTGCCCATCGAGCTGGTTGCGGCTTTCGCTGGCTGATGCAGTCCGGACAAAGACGCTGATTGCACTGCGCCTGGTGCCTGCAGTTCCTCCAACGCTCCCGCGTCCTGGGCCTCTACCGGACCGTGCTGCGTGGCACCCGCAGGATAAGTGATCAGATGACCCGCGACGAGACGAGGCTCTTCGCGAGGCAAGAGATCGAGAGACACCGCCACGTCCAAGACCTGGTCTGCCATCCCCCTTGTTCCCCCGCCACTGCCCACGCAACGGCTTCTTTCGCATGGGATTCTTTACTGACAGGCCACCGCCACAGCAGCACATCCGGTACCTGCTGTCCACGGGCAAGACGCAGTGGGAGGGCTTGGAACGCTTCATTGACGGCATGTGACCGTCTTGGCGGCGGGGCACAAGCACCAGCCTTCTGTATATACTACGTGTGTGCTTTGAATGGATGGCTGTCAGTCCTTGTTTCCTTCCAATGGCCAAGTGCCATGATAATCGAGTATGGTGTGTGTGCATGCTTCTTGACTGCCCATCCAAATGCCCCCTGCAACCCGCCGCCCGACCCGAATGCCCGGAGCCCCATCACGTATTGCCGCAACCGTGGCGCGCAACACTGATCTTGACCCTGTCCGTCTGTCTGTCTGTCTGTCCGTCCGTCCGTCTGTTCGTCTGTCCGTCCGTCTGCCCGCCCCCTTGCCCTAGCCATGTGCTACACGTGTGCCAGGAGCCCGTCCCGCAGTCACCTATGACCCTTGACGTTGTTTGTGCCTGGGATTTGCGCTGCAGATGACATATCGGTACCCATTCCCTCTCTTGCCCTTCTTCCGTCGTACGATCTGTATAGTACCAGTCAGCCATCACATCGCCCGGACGTGTCATGCCCAAGACAGCGCCGCGACGTGTAAGCGTACCTTGCAGTGCTCGCAGCGCTTCTTGATTGAACTGTGCACTTTCATCCCACGGATCTGCTGTTGAAGCGCAGCGACAGCCAAGGGCCTGGCAACGGGCCTCGTCACAACGGAGAGGGCACGTGTTGGCGCCATGCTCGAGGAAAGGGAGCGGCCCTGGCGAACATCTGTGTGCAGTCGAAGGGGCAGCACCGCGGTCGCGATGGTCGGGCGCGATGCGGACGAGGAGAGGTAAAGGTCGCGCAGGCTGCTGGCGAGCCGTGATATGGAGTAAGAGGCGCGCATACACCGCGCGATGGATACATTGCTGGCCATCTTGAAGCTAGGGACTGTTGGCAAGGCCCGGCGTCGTGGTATTAGAGAGCCCTCGTGCCAGCGGAATCAGGACGGACCTCCATGGTTTCTGGAGTGGAAATCTGCCCGGTGCCTGCCACACGCCTTTGGTGTGGAGTCTGCAGGGTTAGGGGTTCTGGGCGTCCCGATCCCTCCCCATCCTCGGCTCACTCCCTACAGCAGGTACGTACCCTGCAAGCGCTCGCACACGGGCAGGGCTCAAAAATCCGGGAACAACAACTTGTGTTTGCAGTGAACCGAGGGGCCAATGCTTGTAGCGACGAGCTAGTGCCCGGCAAACTTTCCCTAGCGAGTCCTGTGTCCCTCGGTATTGTTCTCAATGCGCCGATTCGGATGCCCTATCCGGCGCAACGGGCGCCCCATCCGGTGCTAGCTTCGGCGGGCCCCCACCGAACATGTTCGGCGCCGGCGCCGAAGTCCACGGCCTGCCCGCCCGGGTCCTTGTGGCATTGATACACGAATACATTCACACAAATATATAAGAAGACAGCTAGTCCCTCCTCAGATGTCTCGGTGCCCAGCAAGTACAGACGCGCCAAGAACACACGCCCGGCCATGGAACAAGTGCCAACCACAATGCGCGCCCTCGTGGCGCCCAAGCAGTGCAGACCGGACGGGTATGAGATCGCGCAGCTGCCGGTTCCGGAGCTCACAGAGCCCAGCCAGGTCCTCGTTCGGATGCACGCAGCAGCAATGCAGACAGGCGACTGCCAGTTTGCCAGCGGCAGCGCCAGGATGTTTTTGTCCATTCGGTCAGTAGCCACGCTGTCTGTCCCAAGCCACACGTGACTCTTGCACATGTATAAGACATGGCGTACGGGCAGAGCCACTAATGGGGCCGACGCATCTCGCAGGTTTCCCATGATCCTTGCGCACGAGGGCGCGGGGGTTGTGGCCGCGGTGGGCTCTGAGGTCAGGTCCGTCAGAGTGGGCGATGCGGTGTACGGCATTGCGCTCAAACGACCCATGGGACGGTTTTGGACCAAGCAGAGCGGGTGGTGTGCCGAATACGCCGTGGCCACCGAGGACCTGCTGCTCCCCAAGCCAGCTCACCTGTCGTATGAAGAGGCTGCGTCACTGTTGGGCAGCACGTTGACCGCGATGCAGATAACGCGGGCGGCAATGGCGCTCAACCCAGCCGCGTTTCCACACCAGAGCCTCGAGGGCAAGACGGCGTTGGTCACGGCGGGGCTCGGGGCCGCGACGAGTATCGCCTGCCAGGTGCTCAAGAATGTCTACGGTGCCGGAGAGGTGATCACAACAGTGTCGACGGCCAAGGTGGGGCTCGTGGAGGAGCTGATGCCGGGCGTGGTGGACAGGGTGGTGGATTATCAGAGGCAGCATCTCGTCCAAGAGGTTGGCAGGGGCAGGGTGGATTTCCTGTACAACTCGAGGCCGAGCCTGGCGGGGTACCTACCGCTCATGAGGCCGGGGACGGGTGTCATTGCTGCCATCCTGGCGATCCCGCCTTCGCAGGAGCTGAGGGCGTCTGTGGGCCACGAGTTTATACCGCTGTGGTTGTGCTGGATCCTTGATCTGGCACAGCTCTGGTACCGATGGAGGCTTTCTGGGACCGGAGTGAGGCTGACCTTCCTCTCGGGCGACCCTGGCGTGCGAGAAGACCTGGAGAGGGCCGGGGAGGTGATTGCGACGGGCCAGGTCAGAGCCGTCACGACGGTGGTGGCTCTCGACGACCTGGACACGGTGAAGAAGAGGTGCGAGGAGGTCCGAACGCTGAAGGGCGGCGTGGGAAAGCTGGTGATCAAGCTGGTGTGAGCAGATGCCCACCTAGGTGCCTTACGTAGGTACCTTACATAGGTACCTACCTACCTAGGTAGGTGGATAGGTAGCTCCCGTCCCGCCCGCAAACCCCTGCCGACGCGCCCCAGCCCTGCCCCGACTGCTTCTTGGACTCTGGGCGCGCCATCTTAAATTGAAGTCGCGCCTACGCTTCCAATTGCTCACTTCCGCACGGTCGCGTCGCCCCAGCCCCAGCCACCACCACCCGTGCTTGGGATCGTGAGTCGTCGTATCTGCGCACATTGTGCATGAGCAAGGCAGGGACCTTCCCACGCAAGAGTGCCGCCTGCTTCAAACAATCCATCCATCGGCCGGCCTCCTTCCCCGTCTGCCCGCGTGACCGAGGGGCTGAGTGACCAGATCGCAAGAGATCGCGAGCAATCACCCAGTCAGACCCAGTCGGGCCCAGTCATATCCAAACCTGTCACTATGCTGCTCAAACGCAAGCGGTCGGATGACCATCTCTCGCCCTTCAGCAGCCTGTCCCCGCTCAGGACCGCCACGGCCGGCGACGTCGCCTCGCTGGACATGGACGTCGACATGGACATCGACAGTCCCCTCTCCGCCATGACCATCCGCTCCCCGAGCCGCTCATGCACGCCCTCCCACCTGCCCGGCCGAACCTTCAAGCGCCTACGCAACGGACGCCCCTCGGACCACGAGGTTCACCGTAAGTCAGGCGACGGCGCCGCCTCTCCTCCACAGGGCCCATTCCTGTCGTGGGGTATGTTCCCAGACTCACTCTTGTGTCATGTTCGGGCGTCTACAGAGAACACCTTGCAGATGCTGTACCGCGCTCAGCAACGGCCCCAGCAGCCCCAGCAGCCCCAGAATGTCTTTTCACCGCCGCCCGCCGCCATCTCTTCTACAGCGCCGTCTCCTGCCCCCTCTGTCCAACCTCACTCGCCTGCGGCATCCGCTCCCGCGCACGGCCAGCGTTCCTTGCACAGCTTCTGGAACATCCCTTCCAGCCACCAGTCGCCGCCGGTTCCGGCCCTGTCCTCTTCCCTGGGCCCCTCTTTCGACGCCCTTGTCGATCACCCTACCACCTGTGACGACTGCGGCGTTGAGCTGGGTGGTGAAGACGCAGCAGTAGATGATGGCTACGGCTTTGAGACATATATCAGTTCCTGCAGCCTGTGCTGTAAGGCTGTGTGCTTCTCGTGCTCCGTTAGTAACCTGGGCGAGCAGCGACGGTGTCTGGTCTGCGCTGGCAAGGAAGACAGACAAAAGAAGTGGGTTGGCACCACCGGCTGGCCCTCGGAACCCATGTCTGTTTATTAGCCAGGCGCGGACACGTTCCATGGAGGCGATTGTGGTGGACAGTCATGGAGGAGCCCGGCGTTTATTTGGAAAAGAGAGATCAAACCCAGTCAAAGGGTCAAGGGATCAAGGGCGGCGCTACGGAATCTGCTTTTGGCTTGCCATCACGTTGGCCCTGTATTATATGAGGCACCAAGGTAGCTATGAATGAATGGACACGTTTTGGCATCGTTCGGGCTTTTCCCCCTTGGTTCTTTCAAGTGCCGAATGGTTATGGCAAGTATTGCATCGACCTTCGCATTCCGGCAATATGCTGCAGGCATATTGCGTCTGCGTCTGCTTCGCAGGATACTGCTTCACATGCCTACCTAGGTACCTAGGTACCTTCCTAATGGGTGCGTTCAGTACCGACTGTACAAGTGCTCATCCACCAGTACCTAGGTATGTAGGTACGGTGCCTACCTACCCCACTGATGCACCCGGCCGGGGCCTGAAATAGCCTGATGTCATGAGCGCCAGTGCTACCTACCTAGGTACCCCTACGCTGCCCCTCGTTGCCCTTGGCGGAGGTGTTCGCGGGGTACAGCAATCAACAGCTCACATACACAGCACAACATTCATACTCCATTCCCTCCTTCACCCCTTGCGCCGCACCTAGGTCATCTTTCTCTTCCCCCCCTGGGCTGCCCACCTGCCAACAGAAGGCTCCTACAGCACCGCCTGTCACTCCTCAGGCGGGCAGACACCCACAGACTCACACTCGCGGACAGGGCGAGAGGGGAGCACACTCCCAGCACATACATTCATCATGCCGCAACGTGGAACCCGCGATGCCACCCATGCCGGCAGCTGGTACGAGAGCAGACCCGAGGTCTTGTCACGCCAACTCGATGGTTTCCTCGAAAAGGTGCCCACGGCGATAGACGGAAAGCAGCTGCCCATCCCCAAGTCCAGGGTCATCATAGCCCCGTAAGCCCCTCCAGCGTCTTGTCGTGGCCCCCGTCCATCCCGCCCCGAGCTGATTGTGTCCGTCTAGACATGCAGGCTACTCTTACTCTGGCCCCTGCGCCGCCTGGGCCTACAAGTCCCTCGATCTTTCCGCTGCCAAGCGCATTTTCGTCCTGGGCCCATCCCACACCTACTACCTGAAGGGCTGTGCCGTAAGCACCTTCGCAGGCTACGATACGCCCTTCGGCAAGCTCCAGGTGGATGTCCAGACGGTCGAGGCGTTGCGCGAGACGGGCAAGTTCAGCGACATCCCTGCTTCGAGCGACGAGGATGAGCACAGCCTGGAGATGCACTTGCCGTACATATGGAAGAGGCTGGAGCAGACGCTTGGCGACTGCAGCCCGGAAGAGTATCCACCTATCGTGCCCATCCTAGTCGGCGACAACAACGGTGCGAGGGAGAAGGAGTTCGGCCAGCTGCTGGCCAAGTACCTGGAGGATCCGGCCAATGCATTCGTCGTGTCTTCCGACTTTTGCCACTGGGGATCGCGCTTCTCGTACACGGCTTACGTCCCATCCGCGGACAAGCTAGACCAATTGAGGGTGCTTTCGAGAAGAGCAGCGGATACGGAGACGCCCATCCACCAAGGAATCAAGGTACTGGATGAGCTGGCCATGGAAGCGGTTGCCTCGGGGGAACATGACAAATTCGTCGAGAACCTGAGGGTTACTAAGAACACGGTGTGCGGGCGTCACCCTATCGGCGTGACAATGGCAGCTATGGAAGCCGTTGGCGCAGGGCCATTTCAGTTCCTGCGATACGAAAGGAGCAGTCTGGTGGAGAGGCTCGACGATTCGAGCGTCAGTTATGCTTCATTCTACGCCGTCGTATGAGAGAAGCCCACGGGAAGACCGTTCTACCATCCAGTAGGTATCACTAATGATCTTCTGACGTTGTCAGACGGATGAGACCGGCGCTCTGGAAGAGAGGTGTCCACGGGTGAATGCAGTCTCGAGGAATAGCAATCAAATGCTGTCGAATATAGCGAGCATCTGAATGCCCTCTCTCGGCTGTTTTCCACACCTTCTGTGGAATCAACGAACACTTTGAAAGTACCCTCCCTGACGCCCTGTACCCGAGTGCCGAGTTCCTCGGGCGGGAACACGTGTAGAGGTTCCCGGAGCACCGTACTTCAAGAAGGGGAGCACCGTACTTCAAGAAGGGGAGTGACCCAGGTGCAGAGCATACGGTTGGACACAGAATGGTCTCGGTGTCCCTGCCTACTCCCGGGTGCTTGTGAAGGAGGGGGAAAATACGAGACACCTATGCATCGATGTAGCACGTCACTGACCACATACTCTGCTTGAATGGCTACGCCTTGCCCGCCCCCCCCCCCCCCCACATATATATATGAGCAGAATTCCAATGCCTCCAGTCGCTATTTGGCTGCGAGAACATCATCCAAAAGCTTGGCACATGCAAATCGCACCTTGGTCGTTTTTAGCCATGCTAGTGCAGTGGATGAATAAGTGTGCGAAAGGTTTGCTGAAGACGAGGGTCTCCAGCACATCGAAGATTGACCCGGGGCTCGGCCGGTCTCCCGGGACTCCCATGTCTAGGTCCTACGTGGTAGAGCCAGGACGCGACTGCTTGGGATCACGTGCGCATGTACCGTGGTGGTGCATTAGTGCATTGGCGCATTAGTGTAGTGCAGAGTGGGCAGCATCCGAGCTGGCAGGCTGGCAGGCTGGCTGGGCAGATGGGTCATGGTGTTGCGTCGGGTGATTCGACCGTGTCTCAGGGCGACTTGCAACAGGACGGGGACCGGGACCGAGACCAGGGACTGGGTGGGCCAGGGCCAGCCGGAGGCGGACGCGGTGCGGCGCGGGATGTTGGCCCCCCTCTGGCGCTCTCCCTGACGCAGGCACCAAGACGCAGGCACGCAGGCCAATGCCGTGTGCAGCCAGCCGCATGTGGCTTGGTGGCTGGACGGGCAGGCAGCGGGCACTATGGGTGGCTGCTTCATCCCAAGTCGAAAACCGCCGGGTGCAGTGGGCTCGCGTGGGTGATGGCTCGACAGGCCAGTGCCGAGCGACCAAGGGTGGCCATGCTCTCTCGTCGAGTGCCCGCCGTGCCCTGCCGTGCCTGCTGTGCCTGCTGCTTGAGACTGCCGCACACAGAGATTGCCGCACACATATTATTACTCCGTACACTACTTTGTATGTGTCGTCCATGGACCCGCAAATCATCACTGCTTGTCTGGGACGACTGTGCAGGAAGAGAGGGTGGAGCACCGGGTGGGCACGGTGGCAGCGGGAGTGGGTGCGCCGTGGTGTGGTTCATCTTTCGGCCAAACAAGTCTGGCGCCGATCGACATGATGAAACTGGCGCCGTGAACGGCCCTGGTCCCTGCCAACCTGCCTCACCTCCTTCTCGCATGGCTTCGCTGCTTCGTCGGGGCCACAGGGCCACTGATGCATTGACAGGCCTGAACCGATTTAGTCTGCTCTCGACCAGATACCTAACGCAGTCTCGGGCTGCATGATGGCTGAGCCGCTGCAACGCCACTCGCAACCACTCATAGCCACCCGCCGCCGCCTGCTCACTCGCCACCCACAGCAGCAGCAGCAGCACCAACACTCGCAGCAGTGATGGGACAGACGTGCAGACTGGAAAAGGGAAAGGGAAAGGGGACGACCGAGGCCCCAGATCCAGATCCAAATCCAAATCCAAATCCAAACGGTCATTTGCTCAGCTCGTATTGGTGGGCTGGGATGGATGACTGGAGGTGGTAGTAATAAGCTGATGGAGATTGCAATGGAACTCGGTATTTGGATTTGTGCCTGTGCCAAAGTACCTACGTAGGTAGGCGGGCGAGACGGGCAAACAGTGCACACCCAGACCACCTGCAGCTCGCCGCACACATGCCCACACGCCCACACGAGTACCTAGATATGCCTTGGGTGTAGAATAGATACATGGCGTGCTGAGGCGAGTTTCGATATGCGCAACCTGCGATGCTGGGCGCTCGAGGTACTGTGAGGGATAGAATCGAGGTGCGAGTGTGTCTGTGTTTGTTCCAAGCCTGTCGCAGGCAATCTCGCAGGCCCCAGACCCTGGCAGCCAGTCCCAGACATGCCCACCTGGGGCCCAGACTGCCACACTGCAAGACCGACCCAGGCCCAGTCCCCCAGGCGCCAGACCCCTGCGACCTTGCTCACTCTTCTCTTCAGCTTGCCTCTGCCGTCGCCCTACTCGCACCCGACCCACCTGCATTCGACCTACCAAAGCATCGACTTTCCTTTTTCCCTACACGCTCCCCTTTTCCTTTCAGCCCGGTCACTTTACCTCCCGTTTCCCATCCATTACATTACATTACTCTACAGTGCCTTGCCTTACTTTTCACGACGCATCAAGGCACACAAGACAACAAACACCACGGGGCAAGACACTGCTCAATCCCCAAGGATCCTGACGACCTCGACGCACCCGCGCGTTACAACCACCGGATTGCAATCCGCGTCTCCTCCTCGTCCCCGGCACCCACGACTTTGCTACCGCTTGTCGCCGATCGCCAGCTCTCCGTGCCCATCAAGGGGTCACTCCGGCGCCTCACTGATTCAGGTTGATCCCATCTCATCCATCCATCATGAGTGTATGTGCCGTTCCCTCTCGTCGTGACTCTCCCGTGCATCTCCTCGACCACCCTTCTATTCCATCCCCACTACCGTCCTCCTCGACGAACTGCGCGATCCCTCGAGACTAGTCAATCGACCCGCACCGCTAACCTTGTGTGTGTCTCACAGTACGGGTGAGCCTTCCACTTCCCGCCCGGTCGACGGCCCTCATAGCCCCTAGCCGACGACCACCGAGCACCGAGCACCGGCAACCCGATTAGCCGATACTGCTTGCTTCCTCTTGTTTCTCTCGCCATCAAAGCTGACCGCAGTCCAGATACGGTGGTAGGGCGAACCCTTACGCCCAGCAAGACTCTCCCGCCGGCCAGTATGGCTCGTCACAGATGACATCGCCACCCCAGGCTAGCTTCGGTCAGTCCCCACGCCCAGGCGGCGGAGGCTACAACCAGTTCGATAACGGTGCTTACGATGGGGCATACGGTGAGTGCCAGTCAGGCCAATTCCGAGAGGGGAGATCTAGGGCCGAAGCATCATCACCGTGCTGCACGACGGTCTGACAATAACCAGGAAACAACGTCGAAATGGCCCCCCTCTCGCAGAATGGGGCAAGCTTTGCTGCCAGCGACCCCAACGCCATCCTGAACGAATGCCGTGAAATTGGGCAGGGCATCGACGCCATCGACGCAAACCTCAACCAGTTGCGCATGCTTCAAGACCGATCGCTCAATGAGACCGACTCGAGCAGCTCAGGAACAACTCGCGAGCTTGACAGCCTGTCTGCCGACACCATGTCCATGTACCGGGAGCTCACCGAACGCGTCCGCAAGATGAAGTCTACGCCAGACGCCAAGACCCCCAAGAACGCGCCCCAGGTCGGTCGTATCGATCGTCGTCTGAAGAACGCCATTCAGCAGTACCAGGAGGTCGAGGCTGCTTTCCGGAAGAAGATGCAGTCTCAGATGGAGCGGCAATACCGCATCGTCCGACCAGAAGCCGACGACGGCGAGGTCCGAGCCGCCGTGGAGGACATGTCTGCCGGGGGCCAACAGGTCTTCCAGCAGGCCATGATGCAGAGCAACCGACAGGGTCAGGCCAGGGCTGTTCTGAATGCGGTGCAGGATCGTCACAGGGCACTGCAGAAGATTGAGCAGGATATGATCGAGCTGGCCCAGCTCTTCCAGGACATGGACACCCTGATCGTCCAACAAGAAGCGGCCGTTGTGCAGATCGAACAGAAGGGTGAAGAGGTTGTTGAGAATCTTGACAAGGGTAACCAAGAGATCGAGGTTGCTGTCGACACGGCAAGGAAGACGCGCAGGAAGAAGTGGTACTGTGTCGGTATCAGCGGTACGCATACGTCCCCGGCTCAACCCCACCCCATATCCCCGAGGCACCTGCTAACAGCTCCTCAAAGTCCTAATCGTCGTCGTAATCGTGATCATCGTGGTCGTTTACATGGCTGTCACTGGCAAATTCAACAATAACAACAACAACAACAACAACGGCAACGCCAATGCCAAGCGCAGCGCAGTTGAATTCGAGGACGAGAGACCTGTCACCACCATCTATGCACAGTCTAAAATTGTCAACATCGGGCAAGACTACGACGAGACCGCAGCTCCCCTGGAGAAATTCTCTGGTGTGACAAGCGGGAAGAGCCTTGCTGGTCGGATAGCGATGCCAGACAACCGGAGGGCTGGCCGAGCCGATCGACGCCGCTCAGATATGACGCTCCCAGTACCGATCGACAGCATCGACGTCAAGCGTGCCGATTATAACGAGGTGGACTAATCCCAACTGGCGACACTGATGGGGGACCGGCGACCAAGGCTACCTCGCAACCGAGATGGGACCGGTATGACCGTCTGCGTGTTCATTCCCGGAGAAGGGAGGGCGCAGTGGTCAAGGCTAGCTCGGAGGAGTGGCAGTGGTCGCACAAACAGAGTTGGGATACTACTGCGAGGACTGATGAAGCTGTGAACACAATGCGGCCGCATGGTCTGCGCGAGGTCCATTTCTGCATCACGAGAATTCGGGTTGATGCCATATGGCTTGAAGCTGGCAAAAGACCCTGGGAATCGCATTCTTGATGGCACTCAAAACAGAGTTGTTATATACCAAAGTCGGTCGCTTGAATTACTGCTGGGACAAGCTGCACTTGTTAGATGATACACCCTCGGGGTGGCGAGGGAGACGCTGACGCTCTGGAACCTGGACTTGACCTTTTCGCATTACAATACTGGCGTTTAATTGACCTTTCTTTTTATATATTACTACCTCTTTCAGGACTTATCTGAGAAGCGTCAACCATGTGGCAAGATGATGTTGCGGAACAGCTGGCCGTTGTGCTCTGCCTGTGGGGTTTGACTCCCGATGACACGCCCACCCCCAACCGCTGTGACGCGACTTTCCGCGTCATGTTATTTCCTCTCCCTACACAGCTCCTAATGGGAGTCGCATAGCCCCCACACATGATATGACGGCGGTGTGTTTCCGTGCTTGCTTTTCGTACCAATCTCGGCCCTGAAGACGACCGATACATGGGTATAGAATGCCGGAAGCGCATCCACAGTATCAGATAAAACTCGACCAAGGCGAGTTGGGCAGCTCTGGAGAAGAATCAGGGGAGATATGTGCGCGGTCCAAGTCGCGGCCCTCGTTTGTTCAGCAGCCTGCTGATCTGACTGCTCTGCCGAAATCCAGCTGTGGTCCGTCCACGGGTTCAGTCATGTGCGGCAGCGCCAGCAGGCAACTCGTCGTCAGCGACACGAGCTCCTGGGCTGCGCTGCCTCTCCAGCCCGGCGTCCACCACCTTCCGCAGGATGCTCATCCTCTTGTCGAATTCGTCGACGATGGCTCCGTAGTCCTCCCTGGCCTTGTCCTGAGCGGCCACTGACGGCGAGGAGGACGACATGCGGAGGTCTCGCTCCTCGAGAGAAGGCCGCCTCGCACGTGTGCCGGGCACCTGTGATGTTGTGGGCGTGGGTGAAACAGCATTGTCGCCGACACCTTCGATGCGGAGAACCAGGCGTTGCCCGGCCCCGGAGTCGTCATCCAGGGCGATGGCGTTGTTGCTGCTCTCCTCAGTCATGACGCTTGTTTTGGCGGTTACAACAGCCCAGTTGGGGGACAAAGATGACACCCAAGCCACGTCGTAACCCGGGGTTGACCAAGTGGGGTGGCTGTTGTCGGCGGGCTTTGGCACGAGGTCCAGTACTATGGCACGCTCGTTTGGGGGCGCTTGCGGAGGCGAAGCCCTACTGGCAGATGGGCCGGGGGGGGATTGATGGCCGTGCCGAGCGAGGGCTTCGGTGAGAATTTCAGGGTCATCATCGGAGAAGACATAGTGTACTTGCGGATGATGTGTCGCGTGGGTCGTGCTGTCGGTGACGAGGGTGAAGAGGGGTTGGAATGGAGGCTGAAGCTGCATTGGCAGTGTCTCCTCGCGGACGGGCGGTAATTGGTGGGCTTGTCCCCCGGCAGGGCCGTGATGTTCGGCAACAGAGCCCTGGGGGGGATGTTGGTCGGGAGATGGATCGGGGCCGGCCATGGTGGGCCAGTGTAGAGGTAGAGGTTAGAGGTCGAGTTCGATTCGATGTGACACGGCGACGGTGGCGGTAGGGGAACTGGGGTGTGGAGGCAGCTGGGTTCGTTGACGTTGACGAGCTGGGACGCGAGGAAAGGCGGCTGCAGCAGTGTGCGCTTGCATGTTGGACCCGTGTCAACAGGTGAGGAAACGAATCAACAGCATGCCGGGAAGGGATCAGGACGGCTCAAGAAGCCGGCGCCTGCGGGCTGTGTGTCAGCAGGAGGCAGAAAAGTAAGGTTGGTGAGGTGATGTTGAGTGAAGCTGCCTCGGGCGGCTTGTGTTCAGCAGCACATGGGAGATGTTGGACCTCTGCTGGGTACGAGGTTGGTAGGCGACTACGTCACAGTCCCTGTAGGTACCTAGGTAGTCTGGGTCGTCCAGCTTTGGGGAGGGCTGAGCTGGGTTTGGGGTTTCTCTGGGGAGGGGCGGCTTCTCCACTGGGAGGGGGCAGGCGGTGATAAGCTGCTCCCGGTCATCAGCAGATGCTGCTTGTGGACTGGACTATTATTCTGCTGCTTCCATTGCTCCCTCTCGCTCCGTTTCTGTACATCGTGTGCCAGGTTGCAGTCTGCGAGGTGGGATAAAGCAGAATGCGTTACAGCACGAGGGAGACACTTCTTTAGTGTCGTCGTTGCCCCTCAGACGCCCAACAATAAATCCGCATGCCCCTTGTCGATTATTGTTCAGAGATCACAGAACTCATCTCTGTCTCGCATGACCACCGCTGACCAGCGCACCTCTGGACTTGAAACTACCCACCTTGAGGCAGTCGGCCCTCCCGCGGACATGGCTAGTGGTTTGGACAGCTGCCCTGTCTATCGCCGGGCCCGTTGTCGGCGGGCGGCACGAGGCCAGGGCGAGAACGGCGACGGTGGATCAAAGGAGCGACCTGCCTAAGGCCCTGGGGTTCCCCGAGTCGCTGCAGGCTCCTTCATCTCGAACCCTACGAGACTGGGTCAGCGAGGCTGGGGGCTGGGGGCTGGGGGCTGGGGGCACGGCGTTTGCACCGCAGTGCTTTGGCCAAGGCGAGGCGAGGCGAGACATACTCTGGCGACACATGGGGCACTGTCCCCTGGCTGATTCCTGCCTGATCCACTGGGAGATGCAGTGTTTGTGGAAGTTGTGGCCACACTTGCCAGATACTGCCGAGGTCTTTAGCATGCTGTCTGGCGGGGGACGCAGTGGAGGCAGGCAGGCTGACAGAGTTCACAGTCATCTCCAGGAAATCGGCACGATGGGCAAGAACCGTCGAAATGAATCTGACAGATGCCACAGACATCGTCCTCTGGAATGTCCCAGCGCCACGTCGCCACGGCCGCCCACTTCTTGATTTTGACCTTCATGTCCTCGACGGTGGTGTTGTTCTCACGAGGAGGCCGGCGAGTCCTGCGTGGCGTTTGTGACGTTGGCTCCGAGAGGCACTGGGGATATCCACAGTCACATGAGATACAACCTCTTGATTGTTGACGAGGTTTGGTGGGTGCCCACGGAGACCATACACGCAGTAAATAGATACATGGATACACGGATACACAGTACATGCAGTAGTGCTGTACACACCTGCAGGGTGGCCCAAGCTCCCTGGTGGTCTGGTCTCCTGTAGCATCAAGCCTCAGCGTATAACCTCCTCCCACCAACCACGCAACCTCATTCACTAGCTAACCCCGCTCCCCGCTTCCTTTTCCCCTTCGTCCTTGGTATCCTCGTGATGATCGCCTGCCCCGTTCTGGAAGCTTCACAAGGACAGCTCTAGCACGCCGGCCACATGGCACCATCTGCCCCGTAGGTCTCGTCGTAGCATCGGCACCCTCGTCAGCAACGCAAACGCAAAAGGGAAGCACCAGGGAAGCACCGGGTCGGGTCGCCTTGAAGTTGGAGGTGGCTGCCGGTGGAGACAACGGCAACGGGCAGCTTCCCGTTTCTCCCTCTTCTTTCTTTTTCCAGCTCCTGCTCCTGTTCCTCGTTTCCGTCCCCATCCCCATCCCGTTCCTGTGCCCTGCTTCTTTGAAGCTTGCCAACCAACCAACCCCTACTCCCAAAGGTTTGGCACGTGCGGTACCTGGGTGCGGCGTGTTGGATCACGACATCAAACCCGGCTCTTCCTCCGTACTCGTCGTCATCTCCGCGTTCCGCCCTCAATCCCGGACTTGTCTCTACCTAACTCGACCTCGACCTCGACCTCGACCTCGACGTCAGTCACACTCAGCCCCAGCCTCGATCCCGGCAAACATTGCCTCAACTCGCCTGGTCCGACGAGACGCTTCAATTTCCCTCCCCGTGGGGCCCTCGCACCTGGCGAAACCGAAATGGCCACAATCGCCGTCCTGCGGCCCTTCCCTGGAGCTGCCGCCCGGTCGGCTTTGCGACCGCCGGCGCCGGCGCCCACCAGGATTGCCGCAGCTTTTACTTCTCGCCGCTCCCTGTCCTCCTACCTCGTGACCCCCGCCGAGCTCAGCGAGGCCCTCAAGAAGAACCCTCCCTCCCCCATCAGCACCGACCCGCGCATCATCCCCCTCTGCGCAGCATGGTTTATGCCAAACGACCCCGACCGCCGCACCGGTATCCAGGCCTTCCGCCAGCAGCGCATCCCAAAGGCTCGCTTCTTTGATCTCGACAAGGTCATCGACAAGCACTCCGACTACCCCCACATGCTTCCCGCACCCAAGACCTTCGCCGCGGCAATGAGCGAGCTGGGCATTCGCCGCGAGGATACCGTCGTTGTCTATGACACCAAGGAGCTGGGCATATTCAGCGCCCCGAGGGTCGGCTGGACCCTCAAGGTCTTTGGCCACCCCAAGGTGCACCTCCTCAACAACTTCCGCCTCTGGGCCGACGAGGGTCTCCCCACCGAGAGCGGTGAGCTCTATAACGTCGAGTGTCACCCTTATCCCATCCCCGAGCCCGACTCGGACAAGGTTGCCAGCTATGAGGACGTCAGGGAGGTGGCTCTTGACTACAACAAGGAGGGTGCAGAGGGCGTGCAGATCATCGACGCCAGAAGCAGCGGGCGCTGGACTGGGAAGGACCCAGAGCCAAGGCCTGGTCTGTCGTCCGGACACATACCCGGCTCCATCAACATCCCCTTCAACGAGGTCCTCGACCCCAATACCAAGGCTTTCCTGCCCAAGGAGGAGCTACGGCGCCTGTTCAAGGCAAAAGGTGTCGATCCGGCCAAGCCCATCATCTCTAGTTGCGGGACAGGTGTCACCGCCGTCATAATCGAGACGGCCCTGGACGAGGCTGGCTACGGGAGCCCCGAGACGCGCAAGGTCTACGACGGCAGCTGGACGTGAGTTCGAATCCTGCCGCAGTGCCTCCTTGATCAAGCCATACTAATAAGTTTAATAGGGAATGGGCTCAACGAGTCCGCGCATCTGATTCATTAATACGTAAAGAATAGCCCTGTACATAGCTTGTCATACATAATAATTGAGAGACTCAAACTGTTTACATGTTTTTCAGCGCTGAATAGTGACTTGCATACGCGTGTTTGTTGTGCGTGTGTGCGTGTGTGCGTGTGTGCGTGTGTGCGTGTGTGCGTGTGTGTGCGCATGATGGATTATTTGAGAATTCTGAGCCCCAAACTAGGCAGGTTTAAGCAGTGGTTTGGGATTTCGGCTTCGCAGTACGATGTGTATGTGTATGTGTATAGTATATATATATATATATATATATATATCATATCATATTTATTAGTCCGTGTTGTGACCATACATGCAGTTGTCAGGAAAATGCTAGCGAGCTGTTCAGTTGAGTATTTATCAGTGAAAGGGGCAGACTACTTAGGTGTGCATTAGTGTCAAGTTCAGGGGCTTCCCCATGCTGCCGTCTTCGTATTGGGCTGTGTTCCCCCACCCCTACTGCCACTGACTCTTGCTCGATGGCTTCACGAAGAACTCACAGGAAATCTCGCGGTGGCTGTCGAGAATGCAAGCGTCGTCATATAAAGGTATGTCCATCCCTGATTACCGGGCCTGGCTCTAGTGGAAGCCGTGGCATCGGGTGAGCGAGGACTCCGTGGCAGTGCTAACCTGGCCCCTCAGTGTGACGAAGCGAGGCCGGTGTGTGCGGGATGTTCGGTCAAGAAGCTCTCGTGTGTTTACGCGTTGGGCCCGGCCTCGTTGCCTGGTCAAGCAGGCCTCTCCGGGCACCTCGGCACGGTCGGACGAGACGATGCGTCCGGCGCCGCTTCCAGGTCGGCTTCGGCTTGCGCCTCTCGATCACACTCGCCATTGCCCATGACGCCCTCGCCACACGTGCTGGGGCTGGGACAGGCTCAGCGGCGCTCCCCGTCCCCGTCGCCGCCATCATCGATGCTCGGCGTGCTGCCCGCGGACATGGCGCAGCTGGAGCTTTTTCACCACGTGTGCAGTCAGCAGCTTCCGCTGCTCTTGCCCAGCAACGACGGCAAAATCCTCTCGGCTGTGCTGGAGGCTGCCTTCTCATCGCCCTGCCTCATGAACGCACTCCTGGCCGTGTCAGCCCTGCACCTGTCGCACATCCGCCCCGCGCGGCGTGCCTACTACCACCACCAGGCCGTACACTTTCATACGCACGCCTTGAGCATTTTCAACCAGCAGCGGCCCCGGGTCACCCCCGAGAACTGCGTGAGCCTGATTGTCTTCGGCCAGCTCACAAGTCTCCACGTGCTTTACGAGACCACGCTGGACTGCGACGAGGACAGCCCCGAGTTTAAGCCGCTCACCCGCTTTCTGGAATACATCAAAGTCTACCGAGGCGTTGTGCTGATCGCCAAGGAGGCGTGGCAGGCCCTCCTCCAATCTAAGCTGAGAAGCATCTTCGCTGCCAGCGCCGGCATTGCAGATTGCAGGTCGAGCGGGGGCTCGCAGACGTCCGAGTTGCGATCTGTGATTTCCATCAGTCGGGCCTTGGACCGGGAGCAGAAGCAGCTCTGTCTCGAGGCCATCGACAGGCTGCAGTGGATTTTTAGCCCTTCGGACCCGGACCCTGGCAAGAGCCATGGCCCTGGAGGAGAAGAGGCCGGCGAGATGCACAGCTTGGGACTGGTGCATGCATGGCCATGTCTCGCGCACGAGGCGGTGCTGGACCTGTTGTGCAACAAAACCCCCGAGGCGCTGTTGATGCTGGCATACTACGGCGTGCTTATGCATCAACACGGCCACTTCTGGACATATGCGAATGTAGGCCACACACTGGTGCGAACCATTGCACGATATCTTGGCCCTGACTGGCAGCATTTCATGGTCTGGCCTCTTGCCCAGGTGGGTCAGGATCAAGACCGGCCGATGAAGGGGCCCTAGACTCGAACGGTCCCACGCAGCTTGGCCAGGCTGTCTTGGAACGAAGAGGCGCCGACCGGCCGTCCTACATGTATTACATGTGCCTGTGCGTGTTTTTCTGTACAAAGCCTGTGCCTGTCGCATACTAAAATTGGCACCTGCACATGTGTTGAATAGTCCATGGACGAAGGAACAGGTGGGTGTGAGTGTGTAGCTGGGCAAGATCTTATGACGGTGCGATACTTGTATACTGCTGGGAACCAATCTACAGGCCCAGTGGGGGGTTACTAGTCTTTTGGGCAGTATTACCGATTTGCTACCAGTAGTCGAGTTTATATAAGATTTATAAACTAAACATTATTAACACATTAGCTAACATACTATTAGAGTGGATAATTATTAATTAGTTATTAATGTAAATAATTAGATAATTAAATAGGTTAATAGTGTTAATATAGTTATGTATTTAGTTGAAGAGACGATAACTCGAAAATATTATTGCTTAATTAATACTATAAGTGACAATTTCGCTTTATATTGATATTATTGTTAGTTTAACTATATAGACTACAATGTACTTTTTACCCAAATACTCATACCATTGATCCACCACTCCTGTTCCCTCCTATTAACCCGGCCATTTCTAGTAAAGCTCTGTCTGCCTCGATATCACCTGTGCCGAGATTAATTCGCCTCCTGGCCTCGGCCTCTCGTGCTTCAAATGCCCATCGTTCACCTTGTACTTTGGCCTCCGCATCGCCCCCGCAACCCCAGACTTCAAGACTTTCAATCTCGAATCGATCCTGGAAGTCAAATTTGCGAGAAACACTGCCCTGGAATGCGCCGCCCCGCGAGGAATAGTCATGGGTGAACACGCCAAACTCAAAGCTCGAATCGAGTAGTAGCGCCACTGAGCCGAGGGGGGTAATGCTCTGTCTCCGATACGAGGACGAGGATGTGGGTAGCGGATTTCCGACCGCAATACCAGTATTGGTCGCACTGATGCCCGGTCTTGTGAAGGAGACGTAGTCCCTGTTCAAAACGCTGGCGGGGAACACATCGTGAACGGGCTCGAGCTGGAACAAGAGCGTGTCCGAGTCGCCAAAGCATTCCTTGTGTGAGTGACGCCATGGCTGAGATACGTATAGGCCGTAGGTGAGTCTGCTTGACTGGGAGCCATCCGGGAACCGCTTAGGTGGGAGCGAAGCAGCAAAGCGCTCTTCGCTACCACCGCAAGACTCTTCAATTCTCGTGCCTCGCACGAGTAGGATCGTCGGCGCCCGCCAATTAAATACCCTGGTTTCAAAAGAGCCCATTGAAAATCCATCATTCTCGCCCGAGTATAGCTTTCGGAGCCGACGAAACAGAGAAGAGCCGGGGATGAAGAAAGAGAGCTGAGACAGGATGGTCGAGTTCATGATGGATGCTTCCTCCTGGAGTAATGGGGCAGCGATCTGTGGGCTTGGCCCGTCTCCCTGGGCGCCGGGCCCCCTTTGCTTGCCGAAATCGAGGTTCTTCGAGAAGAGAAAGCGTCCAAAAAGCGCGTTGAAGCCTTGGAACAAAAATGGGAGCGCAACCGGCAGCACGGCATCGAATGCCCTGGACTTGATGCCGGGGCACCTTTCGACGTTCAGGAACGCGGCAAGTATGCTTTCGGCTGCTGACCGCAGGCTTTCGAGCTCTGCCCCCGATGTGCGTTCTGCATACTGTGAGAGTTTCTCTTGGGGGTCCATGGGCGCCACGAGCAAGAGCAGCATGATCAACTTTCGGAAGTTATCAGCTGGGATCATAGCTTCGTGAGTCGTTGGCGGGCCCGCGTCCTCGTATGCCTCGACGCAGCCCAGGAGCTCGAGTGTGGATATCACCAGGCCGTCGTCCTCGTCAGGCTCGTCCTCACTGGCCGCCCCCCTTGGGGGGTTTGACACGTGGGTCAAGTCATGCGCGGCCCCGTCCGGTCCGTCATGCGACTGCAGTAGCTCCCGATCGTACACAGCCAAGCTCTTGAAGAGAAGCTTCATTCTGTCGGTGGACCCCTTTAATAAGAGGCTCTGGTATCTTTCGGTAAGGATAATGATGGTGTTCACAAGGGCGTCAAGCCCCATGATTGCCGGTGCGTCCTGCAGGAAGGGGAATGCCCCAATAAAGGACACCATCTTCCCAATCACGGGTGATACGTCAAGGACATCAGGAATCTCCAGGAACCTCACAATGGTTGACTCTGAGACATAGGGGTGCGGAGTCCCTCCTGGCTCCTGCTGCACATCAGCAAGGTCTTTGAAGTTGTCCTTCAGTGAGTACATCTCGATGGACGTGAGGCATTTGGTGGCGAACTTGCTGGCCTGTTCGCGGGGAATGGTCATAGGTTAGTTAGCTAGCCAAATGTGCAATGAGACGAGAGGGGGAAGTTGGCGCATAATCGTACCAGCTCCCTTCTCAATTCCTCGCGTGTCCTAGTCTCAGGACTGTCATTGTGACCGGATATGGCCTGCCCCATCTTGAAGTCCCAAGAACTAAGGGGCCTGCGACCCGAAGTTTGTGTGGGGAGATCAGAGTTTGAGCAGTGAGTGCAAGGCCGGAGATGCACGAGGTCGGCTTTGGAAACAAGTTGTAATGCGCAAGTGTAGATGGTATGATGGAGTGGAGGGGGCTGACGAACACATAAGCATGTCCGCCGGGTCTACCTAGGTACCTCAGGGCATGCCGGGATTTACCCAGCTACATAATAGCTTAACTAATGAATTAGCCTATATTAAGGCTCTTATACTTAAATATAATTGCATTTTAATATTTTATTATATTAATATTTATAAGTTAATTCTATTTTTATATTTTCTTATTAAGTTAAAAAATAAAAAAATAAAATATATTATAAATAATTATAATAAAATTTATAATATATAGTTCTACTTTCTAAGTATAAGGGTTATAAAAAACTTATTATTATATTATTTTAATTATTTATTTAAATATAATTATATTATTATTATTTATTTTTAAAAATTATTATATTATTTATTTAAAAAAATCTTTTTATATATCTTTTTCTATAGAATAGTTAACTTACTATAGATATAAATAGTAGAGGTTATATAACCTCTATTACTATAGCCTATAGCTAGAAGGGAGCCTATAGCTATTCGGCTATACCCTCCCTTTTATATATAATAACTAACTATACTAATAACCCACTTATATGTCTATAATAAGTAACTTAATACTATAAAAAAGGTAATATTATAATATAAAGTATATATTAATATAGGATATTAATACCTAAAGTTATATTATAAATTTATATATAAATACTATAGTAGAAATTAATATATATATAAGGGGCTATATACTTAGTTATTATTTTAAGTATAGTATTTATTTATTTAGGTATAAATATTTAGTTTTTTTATTAATTAATTAATATTTTAATTAATTAAAAGTTATTATTTAACTTTACTTATAACCCTTTTATATAAATTTTTTATAATTTTAAATATATATTTTATATAATTTTTTTAATATATAATTTTAATTCCCCTCCTAAGTATAAGGGTTATAAAAAACCTATTACTATATTATTTTAATTATTTATTTAACTATAGTTATGCTATTACTATCTGTTTTTAGAAGTTATTATACTAGTTATATCTGTATAGCTTACTTAGTTCCTAATTTGATTTTTTTATCTACCTAATTAAAAGGTTATTATTAGTAACCCTTATTCTTATAATTATTAGCTCTTAAATCTCTTTAAAATAGACCCTGTATGTTCTAAGTGTAATAATTAGGGTGTTAATTTAGTTAGAAACCTTTTTAGATATATTAGGGAACTCTATATAGAGTACTAGCTTTACTTTAGTAGTGATTTGCTTATTAAAGTTAAACTTTATTTCTATAGCTATAGAGCTGTTAGATTACTGTGTCTATATAATAGAGTGTGGTTGTCTTATTAGGTTGGTTTAGGGTGTTAAATGCTTATACTAAGTCAAATTGTATTGTATTATCGGTCTTGGTGGGCCAAAGTATTATTTCCAAATGGTCTTAAGGGATAAGGCTGTGCTGCTTAGTGTTATAGATTGTTGTGTGTTTGGTCGAATATAGCGATACTGTTCTGGGACTTGGCAGCTTTTATTATTGTCTATTTTGGGTAATTTAAAGGCCTGAGTTATATGGCAAAGGTACTTTGATAGTGCTTGATGGCGTTAGACTAGTGGTTTAAGATGGCTTTAATTTTAATAGCTTGATAGTATCGGCGTGAATAGGTATAGCTTAATACTAAGACTTATAGTGTAAAATGGTAACTTTTGGCGCAGTACTAGTTTATAAAAGTAGATTAAATAGTCACTATCTAAAGCCTTATATAGTAAATTTTACTATAATTATTTATAATATATATTATTTCTTATCCTTTTAGGATACTTATTACTATTTTAGCTTAGTAAAGGAACTTAAAGAATATAAATAGTTTATATAATTTTAATTATTTATTAATTATTAATATTTTATTAAATTATTTAAATTTTTATTAAAATTAATTAATTTATTATTAAAAATACTTTTTAATTTATTAAATATTATTTTTTTATAATTATAATAATAATAA
>JBBWSL010000250.1:0-41503 GCA_038088545.1 Diaporthe humulicola | reverse complement strand
TAAAATTTAATTAAAACTAGAATATAACAATGTAACTTCTAATTTATAATAATAAATACTAGCTCCTACTTATTAATATTTAAAACAAATATTAAAATTATAAAAGCTAAAGAATAAATCTATAATAACTTATAACTAACTGTAGAGAAACAGCTTTAAAGTAAATCTATCTACATTAATACCTAACTTAACTATCTTTAATTATAACTAAATAGAGAAAGAGCTAGCTATTATAGATACTTAAACTCGCTTATATAGTTTTAAATAACTTTAGATAAGTTATTCTCACCTAGAAAGAAATTAATTACAGTAAAATATATATTAAGAGATATTTCAGCTTTTATCTATTACTTTATAAGTAAATATACTTATTACTAATATACTTTTTAATTACTTTATAGTTAATAAGGTATAAATTATAAACCTTTCTTTTTTACACTATAATAGTTAAATAACTTAAATATATTAAAAGAATATTAAATTACACTTAATGAAAATACTATAGTTAGGTACAATATATATACGTTTATATAAAATAAGATAATATATATTACTATTACTAGTCTATAAAGAGACTATTTATATAGTAAATATACCTAGTGTGACGGAATGGGAGCTTATATACTACTGTGCAAAGTATACGTGCTTAATTGTTAATGTCTTTTGGCGGAGTGGTACAATTCGACCTAGTAGTAATTGAGGCCGTCTCACCCAGCTAGTCTCCTCACGTGACTAGCCGTGCTAACGCTCTGTATGGAGGTCCTCCAACTCACTAGTGTGCCGTAGCAATAAATAATGTTCTTAAATATAAGTTATATTAAAAACGTAAAGTATATTTTGAATTATTTTAATATTTAATGAATTACAATTATAGTATAATAATTATAATAATAATTATTTCAGTAATTTAAAACATTAACGTTTTTAATATAGTAATTATAAATTTAAACTTTACATATAATATTTTAATATATAAAGAAAAGATTTATATTAATTAATATTATAAACATTAATCAATATTTTATAATTATATAAGGTTTTAATTTTAAAAGAAGTTTTTAAATATATGAATATAAGTAAATAACGAAAAAGAAGTTATATTATTTTATAAATTATATTTTTGTTAACTAAAGCTTTAAAACCTATTTTTATTAAATTAAACTTTTAATAAAAGAGGTAAAAAAGGATATAATATAATAGCTATATAAGTTATACTAAAGGCTTAATATATATTTTAAACTATTTTAATAAAATAATATTTCTTATTTAAATTATTAAACGACTTCATTCGGAAGAAGCTACTACCTTACCTTATAGAAACCTATATCAAAATGGGAAAACAGTTCCTCTTAAAGCTGAAGATGGTACTGGGCCACCGAGCGTTTCGCCACGATGAGTAACGAATTGAACGAGGACAGTCTCCCAGTATACTGGACAAGCGAGGCAGCGTGGCCTCTGGGGCTGCGTTTCTTAGTGGCAATTTTACAACACTAATACGTCGGCATGTGGCCTGTTAGCCAGTTTCTACGATGCTATGTATGGGACGGTAGAAGTCTTTACAGTTAAAAAGGACGGGTCTATTGGAAATAGATCGCCTGCAATAGAGCGACTAGAATGGATTATGGCGTCCATGCGCACTAAGTATACTACTAAAGCGACTATATTGCGGTATTGATAGGATAGTGTATTACTATATAAACGAAGTCTTTTTCAAGGCTACCAAGGGCCCGTCCTAGATAACCAATGGTAGCTTAATATTATTAATCAGCTTTCCATATATTTGGCCACTATGCAGCCAAACTTGCTATAAACCGCGTCTGGATCTATAGAAGCCGAGTTGGGGCTTGTGCCACGCGACTATAGACAGACGCTACGTGGAGTTTATGTTCGAATCAAGTATACGTCAAAGTTTATTACACATTTCGTATCTCAATATTAACATATTTATATTAGAAAATACAAACAACACAATATTTATCTTTTAGCCTCTTTAGGCTACTATTTATATATATACTTAAGAGCTTAATTCTTATCACTTTATACTCTCTAGAGTCTATCCTAGGTTAATTATACTATTATTGTAAGTATAAATAGTATACATACCTAGAGTAGACAACTAACAAAGCACTTCAGCTCTATCGTATTGTAAACGAGAGCCCAAGCGAGTTTGACGGGACTTAGTCTTATTATACCAGCTGGGTTCCAACCACGGACCAGGGGTCATTCTCTCCAGTCTGGATATTAGTGACCTAAAGCACCTAAGGATTCCGTCGAAAGACTAAGATAACACGACGTCCAGCATGGTTGCTACCGAAGACGGTCCTGCTTCTGCAGAAGTGGTGAGACCTGGCGACTGCAGCTTGGAGCCAAACTGCAATGTCGCACAACAGCCTGAGGCGCCACAAATGGCCGTCAATACTGACTCGGCGTCTCCTCAAACCTGTGCCCCTGAGATGACAGCTGTGGCTCTGGTTCTGAATAGCGAAGGTCAAGTCGCACAGAGTCCCATCTTATCCTAGTCAGTTGAGCCCCCGTCACCTCTTGAGAAAACCCAAGGCCAGATTGTCCCTGGCAACACATCCCAATCTGCGCTCGACCATGGGAAGACTCTTTCGCCTCACTCATTGACTCCAGCCATCACTGACATAGAAAGGGTTTCCATGAGTAATGGTGGTAGTGGGCTGGGTAATTTCATTTAGGTGTTTACTCGGGATGTTTGGACTTTGGTGGTTTTCTCATCAGGCTAATAAATTGGAGGCAATTCTCATGATTTATAAGCTATTAGCTCGGCTCCCATAAGATTCAATCTCTGCCTCCCGTGTCTAGGGTGACTCGCAGGACTTATGTTAGTAGACTCACAGTTTTAATTACACGGACTTCTTCATTGCTCCCCATTAGGTTGAACCTTGAAAGTCATAAGTACTTCACGGCTGCTTTCAGTACTATCCCTGTGCAGCCACGCCGTAGAACTCTGATCAGGACATAGCAAGAGCTTGGATGTTTTCTGTCTGATAGTGATCAATCTTTGCGCACCAGGAGAAGCCTCTTGGATCAGCTGCTATCTTTCTGCAAGCCTGGCACTTATCTGTATAATTCAGCCCTTTGCTCAATGAGGACCAGTGGCAGTCAGACCAGCTTTCGAGGAGAAGCCTCAATCCATTCCCGGCGGTATTGAGTTAGCGGTGAATCTTAGTTGTGGGATTATGGGATATTGGAATGGGGAGTCATGAGCAGTCATAAAACGAGAAATATAATTCTCTGCTTAGCTCAGTTGGAAGAGCGATAGACTGTAATTGTGTACACTGCTTATCTACAGGTCCTCGGTTCGATCCCGAGAGCGGAGACATTTTTACTTCTTCTTTTGCTTATCCTGGATTGTATAGCCTGAATTTTACTAACTTATATAATTGAGAACAGATATTCGCGTACCCATTTTTGGCTACTGCGTAAATATCTAAGCTAGATTATTATTATTTTTATATTAATTGTTTTTTAATATTTATATAAAGTAGCTTTTTTATTATAATTATAATATTTAATATTTCTTACATTCTTTTTTAATTAATATTATATAATATTAAGCTTTTTAAAATTTATATATTGTCTTAATATTATAATTAGTTTTTAGTTAATAAATTTAATAAATAATATTATATTTTAAAGCTATTTAAAATACATAATTTAAATAATATTTTAGTACTAAATAATTAAAATTAATAATTATTATTTTAATAAATATTAAAATTAAGTATTAAAAAGTTATTTTGAATTAGTATTATTTATTTAAAGTAAGACGAGTATTAAATTATTTAAATTATTTAAGTAATAACCGTACTTTAATTATTTTAATTATTCTTTTACTTTATTATATAATTTACTATATTAGTTTCTTAGTTTATCTTATAAGCTCGTCTAGCTAGCCTGTAGGGTTTATCTATACCTCTAGGGGACTAATAGTTCTATCCTGATTCTGTTCCTGTCACGTTCGTGATAGTCATTTAGGGGTCAAATTGTAGTGTATGCGTGGGTTGCATTGCAGGCTGCAGCTATCTGGAGGGGGCGCTGGGAGCGCTTAAGAATGGCGCTTATCGCTAACTGCAGCCGGTCACCAGCTGTGATCAAACATGCCATTGCTAGGTTTCCCCCTCAGATTTCTGCTATTGTGTACACAGAGCAATCATCAACGTTCAATCTTCTCGCCATGGCTATGGCGCCTTGGGCCCAACAGGCAGTAGAAGGGTTCTTTCAAAGGCGTAAATACCCCACCCAGTCCGAGTGCGACCGGATTGCGCACAATGTTTCGGGCGCTTCCAACGTCCACAATGTCGACACTCCGGGCTCGATGAGCTACACCGTTGTCTGTACGGGCTGTCGCGAAGGAGACGGAAAGGACCTCGTGGTATCCTTTCGAGAACCGGAAGCACACCTCGATAAGTTTATGGAAGAGATGGCACAGGCAACCCATGGTGACCTCGTGCCCGCGACGTTCCGCTATGGTGTGATGGATGGCGCGGATCCACCCCTCACCATTTATACCATGCCGTTTTTGAAGGGAATTTCGTGCCTCGACGCCCTGGCTTGCCAGGTGGAGATGGATGAGGCGACCGAAGCTAGACATGTTTGTTTTGTTCGGCACCTTGCGAGGTAAGTACATATGTATGCTCGCATCGGGCCACGGTTGTGGTGGCTTACACCGTTGCTAATGCTTCTTAGATACTTTGCCCGGTGTTGGTTGAAGCCGCAGCAGGTGACGGTAGAGGCACAAGCCGAGGCTATGGATGGAGTGCGACGCAGACTCGCTCTCCTACCGTCGTCATGCATTCTCGGAGCCTCAATAGTGTCAGAACTAGAGCGCAGTCTTCCCATCCTCTTCGGACAAGAGTATCCGAAAGTTCTGACGCATGGCGACCTCTCCACAACCAACATTTTGGTCCACGAGGATACCTACGAAATTACGGGTATCGTCGACTGGTCTCTTGCAGCTCTGCTACCTTTCGGTATGGAGTTGGATTGCCTGTTCCTCACGACAGGGTATATGGACCGTGACGGTTGGCATGACTACGCGTGCTGTTCGCAGCTTCGTGAGGCCTTTTGGCTCGAATTTTGGTCTGCCTCGGGAATTGAAGATAGTGCGCGACGAAACGTTCGCAACATGGCCGAGCAGGCTGCCCGAATAGGTGCTACTCTTCGCTACGCTTTTCGACGAAATGCAGATGGCTCGCCCTCTGAGACTTTGGCTTCCGAAGAGGCATTAGCATGGAATTACCTACGGGCATGGCTTGCCGCCTAGCTAGTAGTGCAACCAGTTCAAATCTATCAGTCAGATCAATCCTTGACTGCCTGCAACTGCCGTTCAATCTGATACAAATCCCTCCACCTACCAGTGTCACTCTTTCGCAAGTGGAATCACAACACCATTTGAAGGTTCCCTGGTAAGATCTGGCGTGAATGAGAGATATTTGTTGGGAAACTCAGGATTCTAGCACATATCCAATACTGACAGAATTTGCCGAGAGTAAAGAGCCTGCTTTGTGGAATTGGGAAATACATAGGATGGCTTGCTCTATTTTCTCAGACGTCGAGTGTTGGCTCGTCCGAGCAACTGCGAATCTTTTCCAGAGCAAAGAAATCATGCTGCTTATCCGATGTGTGAAAATTCTTCATCTCTCCATCGAAACAGCGAGGCTTCTGAGTATTCGGCCCAATATCGGACGCAGGGATTGAATTTGGGACCGCCACTGTACTGTTGCTCGGGAGCAGCTCAGCCTGTCGATCCACATATATATACAAGGCTGCATAAGATTACTCTCCTGGTTGCAGTTACTGGCGTAGTGCCTGCTGCCTGGACACAGTGTGTTTAAGATGTGCCGTCGAGAGGCAAAAAGCCGGGGGGGGGGGGCAATCTGTGCCAGACAGGGCGTGGGATATTTTGAGGATCGTACCCTAGAATCATGTGCCTTTCTGTCGAGAGGCGCGCGGTTGCCTTCAGATTCCGCATTCAATGTCGCTGGGTTAAAAACGGGCTCATCATAGTCTGCGGGCAAATATGAAAGCCAGCGGATACCTAAATAAATGGCTTGGGTCATCATCACCAGGCATGCTACAATCACGTCTTCATAGGCCTTTATCTTCATGCGTGGTTGGATTGCGATCGTTAAACCAATGTCGACACCGCATAACAGGCCTAGTATCAAGCTCCAGCGGCGAAGAGTGGCGGGGCGGAGGTAGCAGGCCAGAAAAGTCGCTAATACCAAAGCGACGAGGTTGAACAGCCTAACAGTGTATAGAGGAGTGGTCGTAATGTCCAAGCTGTCGCCTGACCTGGAAGCGCGCGAGATTTGTATGGCAATGTAGTACAATTGAATGACGACGAGTGCGATTGTAAAGGATCGTAACAATGGTTGAGGTTCGATAACCTTCAGAGGTAAACTTCCGGATATTTTCCAACCAGCCTCTCCAACTCAATCATTGCCCTAAAATTGGATGTCAGACTGCTTGTAGTCTTGAGGCAGGGGGATGTGCTAACGTACATTTCTCTGAATTTCAGGCCGCTTTCGTGTGGGAAGAGTGCTGACACTAGAAGGTCATAACGTCTTGACATAATCAGTTAATTGTCCCCGACATCCCACTACATTTCGTCACTTGGGAGTCAATGGCTGAGACTCACATTGCGTAAAGCGCATTTCTGTCGTCCCAATCTTCCTGCGGCTCCGAAATCTGCATTGCACGCTGGTATTCCTCGAAATATGGTCGACCCATTTTGTATCTTGGGGCCCGCCATGTCCCCAGGTCAGCCTCATTATGACCCCAGAACCCACAGGAGTCGAAAAGGATGACATTATTGGTCTCCACGTCCAGCATCATGTTGCCGGGCCACACGTCGGAGTGGACAAGGCACGGTTGAATGGATCGACCGCCCGTTTCCAAAGGACGCAACAACCTGGGGATCACTTTGGTGTAAAGGGATTCCTTCAGGAATTCAAGTCTGTCGTTCTTGCCATGGGATAACTCCTCGAGCTCAAACATCTTCTTCATTAGCTGACTGAAAAAGTCCTCCCACGTATCTTGCCACCTGTTGTCGTTTGGAAGGTTGGCTAGATGTGTGGGTACGTGGAAACCGTACTTCCCATCCGGTGATCTACCCATGCTATCCTTGTGGATTTTCACGATGAGGGGGATGAAATGGCTTGGCTCGGGCACTTTGTCGACCATATCATAGAACTGGGCTAGAAAGAACCTAGCGTGTACTGTCAGCCTGCTGAGGGGTTAAGTTGATGCATTTTGAAACATATCGAAACAAAATAAGCCATGGTCGCAGAGGGACAATGACTGTTCTTACCAGGTCTGAGGATTTGATTCGTAGTGGCCAAAGGCGATCGGTTTTGGGATGTTCTCAGGCGCGTAGTGGTGAAAGATCGCCTCGGACTCGAAACTTCCTTCCATCATGCGGCGACTTGTTCCCCCAGTAGCAGACTTTGTTATTTCGTGTCAATTTCGACCCATACTCGGACGTGAGGTATTGTTAATTGAAAGTACCTTCATGAAGAAGTTCTTTTTGGTGCCGTCTTCCAACTCGCATTCTATGCGCATGGTCTCTACCCAGGCACTGGCTCCTGCCGGAGAGACGGACACGACTTTACTGTTAGGAGGAAGCGCTGCACAAAGGTCAGCCCCGTAACATAATGCTGATGATCTATGCTGTCATACCCGAAAGGATGCTTCTGTCGAGCTTTCTGCCATCGCCGAAGGTATCAGATTTAGTGGACATTTTGTGTCGGAGCAAACAACACGGTGTGTTAGTTCGGACACCTGCTGTAAATGAAGGTGTCTTGAGAATGGAAAGGGGCAAGAACGCACAGTTTCAGCGTTTAAGTACGACTCTGCATCTGCCAATCACTAGCACTTGTGAGTCACAGCCAACTTGCCAGAAGCGTGAAGAGCTGCCCCCAGCTTGTCCTGCAGCCAACATGCGTGAATTGGCAAAACGCGCCAGTCAAATGCTACTTCGTCCCGTCCACTAGCCTCGAAGTTTTCGTTCGTTGCTCTCGGACTCCCACTTCCAAATTCGCGAAATCCTATCAATTTGGGTCACAGACCTAGAGGTCTCACCCATCAGACCTGACCTAATATCTGAAGCAGCGAGGGGGGTAAAGGCGACGTATAGACTCCTAAGGTAATTAAATAACTTGGGAAATTAATTTTCTGACTGAAATCACCGTCCAAAATCTCACTACGAGGCCCTTGCTCACGGGTGCAATGAGTCTAGGTAGGAGTGCTTACTATAAATCCATCTATACCCAGGTATGATGATTGGTCCATTGAGGTCTCATATAACGACATACGGGCCTACAATGTAAAATTCCATCACACTCTGCCATTCTAGTTATGCAAGTCTTGAGTCAAGGTTATACAATGAATTCATTTTCTTGGTATAATTTTGTCACCGAATGGCTCGGATCTCGAGGGGCCACCAAAGCCCCTATTTCCACAACCAAGGTATCTACGCCACACCATTTAATGGAGGCCTGAGGCTTCTCGCCGGCTGAAACCCCACCACCAACTATTCAGGTACAAGCTCGGCTAAGGACTTCCAGAAGTCACACCGAAAGCCTCGACCTCCTTCCCAAGTATATGCATCTCCGAGTCTGAACGTGTTCATCTCTCCCGGCCCAGTGCAGTACGGTAAGCCGCCTATCATTTTTATGGATGGGCAAGTAGTGTTGAAATTCATGAGTTGCGGGGCGTAGATGCTGTACTCTGGCCACTCGCTGGCAGGGTTGTAGCTTGTATTGCCCGTAGACAGGCCATTCGCGAGGGTGCTGGGGATGGACGGGTTGTCATTGACGATGAAGTTTCCCAGCATTCGCATAAAGGCAAGGATCTAAATCCAGTGTCAGCAGGCATTCATCCCATGATTTCTGAAATGCTTCAACAGGTTGGAAACCATACGTAGTCCGAGCTGTAGTACGATCCAGTATACGGCCAGCTAAAGTACCCGGCTCCGTCGGCACCATGATACGCGTTGGGGATTGAGAATTGATACTTCCAGCTCTTCCCCCCATTCACGTTGTCGCTATAAGCCTCGGCCAACCAGTAAGAAGGACATATGAATGTCGTTTCACCATAGATAGCAATGGCGCGCTCCTTCTGGCCAGTCGCAGCCGTGCTCTGGTTGAGTGTCGTAGGACCAGAGTCTCCCGCGGTAGCCCATGTTGGGTCATCCGGGTTCACAGATGCGTTGTTCGTCGGATAGTAGAGAAGGACTTTGGCGATATCGTTGTTGGAGAACATTGGAAACGTAACTCTCAAGTATTCTACCAAGTCACTGATACTGGCGATATTCCGCTGGACAAATGCTGCACCCTCGAGCGCATTATGCCCCGTCAACTGGTTCAGACCGTTGACATTGCCCTGTGCAAGTTGTCTGCTGGGAAGACTCTGGATGAATTTGCCGTCCGTAACCGGAAGGAAGGCCCATGTCGTCAAGGATCCGCTCTGGGATACGTCGGCACTCGCATTCATGAGAGTGGCCGTATCTGCCTCAACGAGGCAGTCGAATATAGGCTTGGACCCGTTTCGTAAATAGGCACTCTTGGTATCACAACCCGCGGCAGAGGCGAACGCGTAGTATGCTTGAGATGGCTGCCAGTCCTCTAGTTGCCAAAAATAGGTCAGCATTATCCGTAACTATCTCATGGGCTGTCTGGTGGTTGGGTCGTACTGTAGCCGTATTGAAAAGGGAGGAAAGGGCTGCCGGAAATTGAGTTCCTGAACAAGGACGTTCCGAGTGTCCCACCATATGCAAGACTATTGTTCAATCATCATCAGTAACCAATCGAAAGACCACAATGTCCTGGTATCTTGGTTGTATCAAAAGAGGATTTGCAAGATGCCGGAAATTGTGTGTACTCACTCATGCAGCATCACGCTTCCTCCCCCAGCGCTTTCGCCGAATATCGTGACCCTTGTTTTATCCCCTCCGAAGAGGTGAATGTACTGCTGTACCCATTGCAGAGCTAGATGTTGGTCTAGCAAGCCAGCATTGGCCACACCCTTTCTGTAAACTTCGTCCGAAGACAGGAAGCCAAACGCCCCGAGCTGCACGCTCATCTCAATTCTGGGTTCTATGCTCCGAAGCAAGGGGTATGACTCACACGGTATTGGAGTGTAACCCCGATGAAGCTGTTATTGTTGTTTGTTATAAGGGGTGTCAAATCGAATTTTCCGCTTCCTTGGCCGTAAGCACCGCCGTGGATCCAGACGAGGACGGGCAAAACAGGTTTCGTGTCGGCAGCAGCCGGTGCGAAGACCTGGTCGAGTTTAGCAACGGGCGTATTTTTAGGTAGAAAAGGCCATCCGTACACCAATGAATAGGCAATCCTCGCTGCTCTCGGAATTGTCCACAACAGTGTATGAGATGAACGCGCCCGGGCTCTGCGGACACTGAGCCGGCCAGGTATCGGCTTGTATAAGCGAATCTCGACTCGCCTCGGGTGCACGAGGAGCTTGCCATCTGAGGTTTCCTGCAGTACTCTGCGCATATCGTATGCTGTGGATCATGTTAGAGTGGTTTCATGATACGCTCGTCGCCATGTAAATTCCGGACGGCTCCGCACTTGCCCTTGAAAGATAACAAGATCGGCAGATTCATTGTACCATCCCTGGTACCGCCCGTACCCCAAGTCAACTGTGCGCGACGATTCATTGACGTGCGCTTGCGAAGCAAAATGAGCATATGGCGACGGCAGTGCAGCAGCCCCCAGAATGAATAGCACCGCATAAGCTATTGTTGACAACATCGTTGTGGATAAGCTTGGACTTCTCTACCACAGCATGACGAGAGAAAGATCGAGGAGGTAGGAGGGGAACTTGGGAGTATGCAACGAAAATGCAGCTATATGCAAGACGTCATGGGCCAGGGGTCAAGATACCCTAAGCGGCCGGACGTTGAGATTGCTGGAGTGTGAGTATTTGTGGGGTTCAGTCAGCATCAGTACAGTTACACAGCTGGGATTTTCCCCCAATCCATCAACCCTGGGCGGAACACAGGCAAAGAAGTTGCAGCTGGGAGGAATAGAGATGACAGGTCTGTTGTAAGGATGGAGAGAGATAAGACCCTTGAATAATACCATGAAGGAAATTGAGAGGCTCTTCTTGTAGCCTCTAAGAATGGTATTTTGTTCTAATATTGTTTCTTTGTTTGCGCCGTGTTATCAACCGGGTACTCCCGTTCTTAGTATAGTGTCTTGAATGGTCAAGCGTTGGTCTGTACTAAAGTCGGTCAAGCTCAAAAGTACACCACTAGCCCAGCCAGCATCAGCCTACCCCTAGTTTTACACATACCCACCCTAAACTGGGATTGGTGATAATAATAAATTATAATTGTTTAATAATATATAAATTAATACACAGTTGCAAAACGTAAGGCTCAAGTAAGGCTCAAGCACCTGTTCATATCAAATCAACTGGATCAGTGTTCTGTTAGACGCTAATTTCTACTAGCGTGTGCCCACCGTGCTTTTTCAAAGCCTGAGGCGCCTGTTGACTCGCCGCTGCGGGAAAGTGTTGAGGTCCGATGCTTGGTATTTTACTGAAGTTAGCCCAGCCTACACCTTCCGCCAAGAGGCACATCGCAGAGTCGGCCGCAATCAACTGTTTTGTGTTGAACACATGGGGCCCATTCCAAGATGGTGGCAGTGTGGGGCCAGAATGTTCCGCAGCAGTCAATGGTCGAATGGCCGTCCAAGGACAGAGTTAAGGAGGAAGAGGGGGGGGGGGGGTTGGGGAGCACCAGTACGCAGAGGCAGTAGAATAAGCGAGTTACTTGTAGATGGTACCGCGGAACATTTGTAGTAAAATCCGTCGCCACCACCGAGTTCATTCCAATGACTCACATAACTTCAATCGTGGTCTCAACACGCATGTGCATATAAAGACTTGAGACAGTGAGCTTGGTCTCTATTTGGCTACTAATGTCTTCAAGAGCCCAGCGGTAAAGAGTGGTCTCGTCTACTTCTTAGCGACAGCCACACAAGCAATCATCTTCAGCACCGTCTCTCCTTTCTCGTTCTGCGAGATGCCCTCGCCGCTCTTCAGCTCCCCAACAATGTCCGCGATAGCCTCGTCCCACTTATCCTCATCGTTCTGGGCCCATCCAGACGGCAATGTACCCAGGTAGCTCCAAGCTAGCTGGGCCCAGCGCTTTAGGTCAGGGATCTTGAGATAGCAGTCCCTGGTGGAAAAGGTACCATACCGTATGGACCTTTAGGCACACCCACCTTCGGGTAATACTAATTATCATCACACTATATAATTAGAGAACTTTTAATTAATTATTATATACTTAATTTTAGTATTTCTTATCTATAACTAGTATTAAAATAATTATAAAAAATTAATTAATTATTAAGTTTAATTAAGTATCGAATTCTATACCTATTATATACTATAATCTCCTCTAAAACCTTTAACTTGAATATATTTTTATTATTTTCCTTTTTCTCTACTTTAACCTTAACTTAAGTAACCTTATAGTGTTTTTAAGGCTATAGCTTTTCTTTAAGTACCTTTATAGTAAGGTTTTTTTTCCCTATCTTAAATATAATTATAAACTCTATATTAGGATTAGGTATAGCCTTATAGTACTTAGTTTTCTTTTAAACTTTTTTTTTAATCTTAAAGTTATAATTTTTATTCTTTAATAGGGTAATTTAAGAGTAGAGTTTATTAATCTTATTAGTAATCCTTTTAGTTTTATATCTAGTTATATAATTAATCCTAGGGGCCAAACTTATTATAAAGGCCCTTATAATAGACTTTTCTTTTTTACTAGATAATTTAGTAACTTTAATACTAGCTATATTACTAAAATTCTTTTATTCTAATTTAATTAGCTAATTTAGCTTAATCTTTAAGTACTCTAATACCTTCTCTTAAGATATAGGGTAAATACTATAGTATCTAAATATATTCTTAATAATCCTTATAGTAACAGCTTTTCGGGCTTTAAATAGATATTTAATAAAGTTAATTTTTCTAAAAGGAGTTAAATTAGTATAATTAAATACTTTCTTTAATTCTGTATTAAATACCCCTTTAAGTATATTAAAAATACTATTATTAAGGGATTAAAGCCTATAGGAAGTATATATAGGAAGCTAGTATAGGTTAATATTATACCTATAATATATTACTATAAACTTAATACTTTAATAGCTATTATAACTATTAAAAATAAGTAAAATTATTTAGGATTTATTATTTTTCCGGATCTTATTTATAGCTAGGAGGAGAATATCTTATAATTATTTAATAGTAATTTTATTACTTATTTAGCTATTTAGTAAAACTTTAAATCCCTATTTTAAAAATATAATTTTCTTAAATTTTTTTTAAAATTACTACTATTAAAAGTTTATACCTTTAAAGATAAAGCCTAGGGGTAAATAATAACCTATAGTAGTTATAGAGTTAATTATTATAACTATTATTTAAAAAATATTCTTTTTAATAGCTATAGATTGTTTTTTAGTACTTTCTAATATAAATTTATTATAGGCTTTTATATATATTAGTTAAAAATAGTATTCTTAAATAAATAAACTAATAATAAATATATTATTACCCTTTATAATATTACCTTTATTAATATTAATTATTAAATCTACTTTAACTTAATTAAAATCCTTTAACTTATTAAAATACTAATTAACTACCTTAAGAGTAAATAAGGTAAATCTTTTAGTTTTTTATTTATAATTTATCTTTAAAATAACCTTAGGATATTTCTTTTTAAAAGTAATAAGCTAATTCTTACTTAGGGGCTTAGTATTATTATTTTTAGTAAGGATTATAATTATAAAGCTTTATATAAAAAAGCTTGTTAGCATATAGCCTAATTTCTCTTACTAAAGGATTTATTTAGTAATATTATTTTCTTAAGTATTAAATAGTTATTAGGTAAGTTAAACTTATTAATTTAAAAATATAGTATTACCTATTTACTTTAATAAGGTTAATCTTAGCACACTATAGTTACAAGTAGCTATATAGGGTATAAAACCCTTATCTATAATATCGTATACTATATTATATAATTAGGACTAAGTATAGTCCTTTATATACTCTTAAGGCTTCTTTTTAGGTATTATAATAGATAATTTAATTAGTAGTATAGTAAAGAAGAATATTAATTTATAAAAATTATTATTAAGGAAGGAGTATATTTAGTATAGAATTTTACTAGCTTATACTACTATATAGCTTAATAAAATACTATATAATACTTAAAGGATATAAAGTATTTAAAATACTATTAATTAACTATAAGAATATTACGATATATATAAAATTAAGTAAATAGGTATAAGTTAAGTACCCTCACTTTATATGGTAGGTGGGCAAATTAGTACTGCCCAAAGGTGGGTATGCCTGAAGGTCCATAAGCCATGGTAATGTCTCCGGACTGAAAGCCGCCAGCCTCAAGTGCTTTTCGTAGGTCGGCCTCTTGGAAACCCTCTACAGGAAGTAGGGTGGGCATGAGTCCATCGCGGCCTCGTGTACGCCAGTGAGCATGTTGCAGGGCATCGACGTGAGGCATAAAGATCCAGATCGAAGCAATAGCGATACCGCCGGGCTTTAGGGTACGGTAGACCTGGCGCGCGGCAGCATCATGTTCACCCAGGCAGTGGAAGGCGAAGCTGGTAAAGGAGTGCGTAAACCGGTTGTCGGCAAAAGTCAGGTCTTGAGCAGACATGACAGCAGTGTCGACGGGCCATTTCTTCTTAGCAGCAAGAGTAGCAACTCCCTGTACAAACTGTTCGTTAATATCGGTGGCGTCGATATGGATGCTTGGTGGTGGCAAGGCCATGATGGTCTCGGTCACAGCCCCGGAGCCGCAGGCATTGTCGTGGATAGTATCGCCGGCGGAGAAGGGGGGGACGAGGCCTAGGGTGAAGCGGATTGCCTGCTCGCTGACATCGCCCTGGAGCTCAGCGAGGTGCTCCGCCTGGTACTTTGTGATCTGCTTAGGCTGGAACGTCATGGCTGACTGATTGACAGCTGCTGGTAGCGATGGTGGGTTTTCTGGTATACAGGGTCGGATTGATATGGGAATGAAGGCTGATCGGGTAGGGGAGAAGAGGGCAACACATATGCTGGCCCCTAATCGTGACTGACGTGGACTGTGAGGCTGAACACCGGAACCCAGAATCCCAACTTTGCCAGGATCAAGCACTCAGACGCGGCGTCTCTTTGTTCATGTCTCAATTAAAGGGAGGGGTACGTTGTGTTGTTAGCTGATGCATGTTGTTAGCTAAGAACCGTTGGGTGAGCATGGCGGGTTGTGATTTGATGGCTTAATATTCGGAGCTGTTGGTGAAGAAGTCCCCTTGTTTAGATCTTGGCTCTGTCTCTGCCCGTAATTGAGTCCATAAGTTGCCCCACATCAACATCGTCCCCACGCGCCAGCCAAAAGATCCGCAGTTGGTAACTAGCATGCAAAGGGGCCCAACATTGCAACATGACCGACCCAGAGCTTCACCCTGATTGAGCATGACCAACCTCACATCGTATTGTGTATGTTGGTGTGCCTCATGTGCCTCCTGCTCACTTGCCTTTTTACCTGGGGCATCGGTGTCTCGGTAGTCTCAGTCACCATGTCTGCAAGCTCACGCGGGAGCGCAACCGCGAACCTTGGAAGATAGTTACCGGTACATGCGAATGTTTGGGCCGCAACAGCAGGAACCGCCACCAGGTCGCAGCCATCCGTGCAAGCAGGCTGCATCAGGCGTTGCCAACGTTCCGCAAGATCAGCATTTTCTTTGTCCGACTGTCCAGCTGCGTAGGCCGCACCAGACCTGCCTGGCCGTTGGTTTCCCTGTTTCTGCATGTCGATTCCAAATCTAGGTATTGCGCCCAACAACCTATGGTCCCTGCTACAGAGACATGATGCAGAGGATGGGATGCCTTCCGAGTCATTTTCTGTGGCTAGATGAATTGAGGACCTTTGGTCACCGCCTTCCCCAGGTATGCTCCCCCTTGCCTTGTCTGAAACTCTTCACCAGAGCTTCCAATCAAACATCCACCATGGCCATCCTATTTGTAGCGGAACTAAGTCGTATATTTAGTCTATCAAGATAGAAAGAAGGCTTGATCAGTCCGTATTTAGTGTAAAGAGTCCACGATCCACGCAAGTCGTTGGAGGCCGCTAGCTGTAAATGGCAACGGAACTCCGGCACCGTCTCGGAACCCCTAATGTTACTAGTTACACAACATTCCGGGCAGGATCTAATGGTAAGACTCCGATGCCCGAGAGGATTCGTACACACCACCACCCTATGCATATTGATCCTCATTTCATACCCTATTTGCGAATCCGGCCCATGAAAATTGGCTACACATACAGTACTGATTTCTTCCCATGGTGGACCTGGGAAGAGTCCGATTAAGAAAAGGTCGATGAAGTTAGTAGACCCAGCTCACTTGCCTGCTACTTGTTGCGAAACACAGGTAGGCTGGTACCCAGGAAATTGAAGATGTCAACCGACGAGAAGGCAGCAAGCGCGTTGGGCCTTTCAGCAGCTCTACCAAAAGCAACTATCTCTTCCGAGGGATCAGGCGAGGAACTTGGAGCACAAGATGGACCCCACCAAAGCGAGGATGACTTCCACCGAGGATTTCAATTTTGGGCCATTATTATCGGGCTGGGAATTACCAACCTCCTTGGTGCATTGGAGAATACTGTCGTTTCGACTTCAGCGCCGGTGATTCTGTCAGACCTGGAGCTCCAGGGTAATTACATATGGATCACCAATGCTTTTTTTGTGTGCAGCGCAGCATTTCAGCCATTGTTTGGTCAGCTGTGTAATGTCTTTGGTCGCCGATGGGTGGCACTATTAATCGTGGCAAGTAAGTTTATCATCCACTTATCGGCCAGACTCATCGGCCAGCTCCAATACGCCACTAGCTTAGAGCTGACCTGATCGAACAGTTTTCACCCTCGGTAGTGGGATCTGTGGTGGCGCAAATACCGGCGCCATGCTTATCGCTGGGCGCGCAGTGCAGGGTATAGGCTCGGGAGGAATCATCATGGTCATTGGTGTGTCTTGTCACAACGATCGGAAGTTTCCCCCTCCAAAGACAAGTCTGACTTTGTGTTTTGCTTTAGATATAATTGTATCTGATCTTGTCCCCCTACGAAAGCGTGGGAACTACATGGCTGTAGTGCTCGCCATCTACGGTGTAGGCACATCTTTGGGTCCATTCATCGGCGGCGCTATTGTGTCTTCGACAACTTGGAGATGGGTCTTCTGGATAAATCTTCCCATCGGCGGAGCATCGCTCGTTATTCTCTACTTATTCCTTCACGTGGAGTACAACAAGGAGATGGCATGGTCTGAGAAACTTAAACGCATCGACTACATTGGCAGTGCCATTCTCATGGCAGCTACGGTTGCTATACTCTATGCGTTGAGCTATGCTGGGTCCATTTATGCTTGGTCATCTTGGCATACTCTGGTACCCTTGCTTCTTGGACTCCTCGGCTTGGTTATATTTGGCTTTTACGAGAACACCACATTCCCAGTTGAGCCCGTGATGCCACCGCGGCTATTCGGTAATCGAACATCTCTCGTGGTTGCGATCATAACATTCATCAACTCCGCCCTCTTGTTCTGGCTTATTTTCTTCCTCCCCATATATTTCCAGGTAGTCAAGCTTTACTCGCCTCGCAGAACAGGAGTCGCCTTGCTGCCGCAGTCACTTGTCGGGATACCCGGCGCTGCAATCTCTGCAGTGGCCTTGAGCCGCTGGGGCAAATATCTTCCATTGCATTTTGCAGGCTTTGCCGGTTGGATGCTGGGACTGGGCCTGCTCTCTATCCAAGACCAAGAGACGAGCGTCGCAGAATGGGCTATCTTTCAGTGTTTGTTGGCCCTCGGAGCTGGTATGGTTCTCAACACTCTGCTGCCATCCTTCCAGGCTCCTGTTTCTGAGGCAGACCAAGCTGCAGCAACAGCAACTTGGTGTTTTATCCGGACTTTGGGATATGTTTGGGGCGTTGCGATCCCCGCAGCCATCTTCAACAACCGTGTCGACACATTATTACACCGAATCTCAGATCAGGGCATTCGCGAGCAGCTTACAGGGGGTGCTGCATACCAGTCAGCATCCGCCGCGTTTGTGCGGCAATTCCCACTAGAGTATCAAGATGAAATCCGTGGGGTCTACAGAGATGCCTTAAAACGGGTTTGGCAGATAGCCTTAGCTTTCGCGGGGCTGGCATTGTTGCTTGTGCTTTTGGAGAAGGAAGTCACTTTGAGAACGGAGCTGGAGACTGAATATGGCCTAAAGGGCAGTTCCAAAAAACCGGCACCGAATGGAAATGGCGTGAAGAGCCGGAACAAAGATGGAATGGAGGAACTCCTGGCTACCAATGAGGGACAACAGCGAAGTGAGCCTGACAGGGTCTGATATATCATGAGCTAGATCAAGTCTTTGACGGAATCCCGTGGGGTCTGGATAGACGGTTCCTGGTCGCCTTTGCAAACAAACTCTAGAGAACGAACGATTAGACATTAAATCAAGTTGACCTAGGCATTTCGTCACACTTTCACGCTATATCTCACATTGAAGGCATTTTCTTTGATTCGGCTCCGCAAAACCGAGGTAGCGTTAGCTCCTGCACAAGCTGTTGGCTTGAAAATACAGTCCTAAGACTCACTATGGTCGCTAATTATTAGCAGAGAGCCGCCAACGATCCTTCGGAAGTCCCGATCGGGTATAGGAGTCCCGTGAATTATTATAAATATTGAACTACTTCCTCCGTTGTCATCAGTCATACCGGATCATAAAACTCATAGAGCAAACATCACAGGAGTGCGAGTGATTCAAGAAACAAAAATACAACATTCACCCAACTTGCATATTTTAGCCAACATTCAAAATGCAAAAGGACTCGGATAGGGGACATCTACAGGAATTGCCAAGAGTGCAACAAGCTATTGTCCAAGATGTGTTTGGACACCTGAAAGTTGTGGATGATGTACCGGTACCGACGCTCTTGCCAGGCACCGTTCTCATCAAGACACAGGCTATAGCCTTGCAACCAGCAGACTACAAGATGGCTTCTAGGTTTCCTAGTGAAGGCGCCATAGTTGGCTGCGACTTTTCCGGAGCGATAGTTCGCATTCATCCTGACACGGCGCCAAATACTCATTTCCAGGAGGGGGACCTAGCCTGCGGAGTTGTTCATGGGTCCAACCCAAGCCACGAGGCGCACGAGCGCGGTAATGGCGCCTTCGCGGAGTTTGTGCGCGCAGATATCGATTTCATACTACGAATACCGCACAGTATCAACATAACTCCAGCCCAAGCCGCGTCGCTGGGCACCGCCCTCGCGACGATTGCCCTGGCCCTGTGGGGCGATCCCGAAGCCTTGAGTCTGGACTCGTCCCCCGAGACGCCGGCACCCAAGCCATTTCCTGTCCTTATCTATGGCGGGAGCTCATCTGTGGGAACTATGGCGGTCCAGTTGATCCGCATGTCTGGGCTCGAGCCAGTAGTCACATGCTCACCACGCAACTTCGACCTTGTCCGTGGATATGGCGCCGGCGCCACCTTCGACTACGGTCGACCTCCAGGGTCTGCAGTGGGAAAAATCATCCGGGAGGAGACTGGCGGACGTCTTCGTCACGCTCTTGACTGTGCAGTGGACGAAGACTCGGTGGCCTGCTGCTACGCAGCTTTGGGTCGCGTGGGTGGGAGATATGCTTCGTTAGAGGTATCCTCAGAGGACATGCGATCGAAATGTGGCCGTCGGACTGTTGAACACAGCTTCGTGATGGGGCTTGAGGCGTTCGGAAAGGAGGTCAGCCTTGAGGGAGAGTACAAGCGCCCAGCCAGCAATGACAAGCGGGAGGCAGTTGCTCGTTGTTTCCGCATATTTCAAAGACTGTTGGACAATGGAGAATTGAAGCCTCACCCGGTTGAGACCTTGGGCAGAGGCCTTTGCGAAGTTCTACCGGGGCTAGAGCTTTTAAGACAAGGCAAAGTCTCGGGCAAGAAGCTGGTGGTGCTGTTATAGATGAGGCGGGGCGCGTGCCGTTACAGCATAGGCCCTGGAATTCTTAGAACCTATATAAAGTCTCTAATCTGCCAACTGTCATCGAGCTTTGTTCTCACAATGGGTGAACTGAACTGAGAATCTAGTACACGGAATAAGCAATTTTGATATGAGGAACTCCTCACTGGATCGTGAGATAAGCATTGCTACTACTTCCTCTCCACGGGTATGAAGCGGACCCAAAATTCCGGTTTATTCCACATGGAAAAGAACTTGAAATCCTTCTCGAACCTGATATTCTGACCCGGGGCAGCCTGCAGGTCGAAAGTCCACAGAATCTTGGCGAGGTACACTTTGGTCTCCGCCCAGGCGATCGCGGAGCCCGGGCACGCCCTCGGCCCCTGATTGAATGGCATGAAGGCCCGAGGGTCGTCCCGCTCGAACTTGGACTCGTATGCAGCGTGGTCTGCCGGCAACCATCTCTGCGGGCGGAATTCGAGGGCCTCGGTGAAATAGCGCGGGTCGCGCGCCGCGGCAAAGTAGCTGATTTGGCATATCACCTGAAAGGAGAAGCACAGGTTGTCAGCAATTTGAAACACTGTTGGATTGTAGTGGAATTTTGGAGACAAGTGGATGGCAGCATAACTAACTCCTTTGGGGATATATGTCCCGTCCACGACAGCTCCTGGGCTCATCCGGGGGAGTCCATCTGCGGTATTGTGGTGAAGGCGAAATGTTTCTTGTAGGCATGCGTAAAGGTACCGAAGATTCGCCACTGAGTCAGGAGTTATGTCATTGTAAGTCGAGAAGGCAGCCCTGACCTCCGTTGCAACAGCTGAGTACGTTTCGGGATTTTCAAGAAGAAAATAGATCACGGAGTACATCTGGTTTGACACAGGCTCCCAGCTTGCTACAAGAAGCTGCCCAGCTATCTGTTCCAGATGTGTGATGTGTTTCTTGTCCTTTGGTGCCGGCTCATGGGCTGGGACGACCTGATCAAAGTAGTCGAGATGGTCTGTCTGGCCACGGCGATCAATCCGCCTCTGGACCTCTTGGCTGTTGATTCTCATGACACGGGGCAGTGACAGCCAGACAGATGGCGGAATGAACAAGTACATTAGCGGACTCAGCAATGGGAACCTCTTTGAAATTTGTGTGATGGTTCCAAACAGGTTGACTTTGATAGCTGCATCCAGGAAGATCGAATTCTTCACTACCTTGCGTTAATTCGAGCGCAAAAATGGGTCCATCTTTGCGAGGGTCTCTTACTGTCTTTGACTTGGTTCATTTGACGGTTGTATGTCATGTCCCCTGCAATATCCCTATATCCACATTATCAGTCAACTGTCTACGTTCACTTTGCACCTTTTATTCGATCGAGGCAGCTGATATAGAGTCTAAAATTCGTTCACAAGGGAAGGTTGTGATGAAAGGGGCTGTGATGAAAGTGGAAGAGGATTGCGAGAGACTGGGCATACATTGACAACCAGTCTGCCCAACGCCGCATCTCAGCGCCGCGCTCTGAGCCTCCTACTTCTTTCATCTTGTCGATGAAAAGGTCGACGTATTTCTGAAGAGTGGGTTCCTTAGCCTTGAAGTTCTTCATGCTAAAGGCCGGCGCTATTCTCTTGGCCACCTCGCGGTGTTTCACTGGATCGGTTTCGAATGAGAGTCCCCCATCGCCTTCTCCGAGGTCCTCAAAATCTGTCTTCACAAAAGTCTCCATCATCCTGTCATGTGGAAGATATATGTCTTGACCACGTGGAGAGCATGTTAGGATACTCCGGTAGGCAAATGACCTTGTTCCTACATATGCGACAAATGCTCACCTCTGGCAGCTTGAGGTGTGATGAAGACTAGTTCATTCGGCGCGATCCGAACAACATCCCCTAACCTGGCATCAGCTTTTGGAGGTATCCATTGAGCAGAGTACAAGATGAATACCATAGCGTTTCAAAATTCGCTCGACCTTCCAAGGCCATCTTCCAGTTAACCTAATTGTAACGCAAATTAGTTACAAGACTTTGATTGAGGCATGCAATACTAGCAGAAAGCCCATGCCAAGTAGCTTAGATTCATCGCTTGTTGCCCCAGGATGCGGATTCCTTCCGCAACATACCAATTATACGCATACCACGCGTTTGATAAGGCGGCTAGTCGCGGTCCTGGGTACTTGGCTAGAGGATGAAATCGCACATTGTAAAGTGTGCGGACTGAAGCGTACAAAAGGACCTGCGATCAGTGTACTAGTGAGTCTTCCATCTGCAGCAGAACTTGAAGATAGGACGCACACTTGCAAGCACCGTAGCAATCAATTTCTGAACGTTGACCTCTGTGGCTGCCCATTTCAAAATAGAAATGACGGAAGCCATGATAGCAGATCGTTTGGTGTTCAGGGACAGTTGGACTGGGGCGGGAATCGCGCACTCCTTGCCAAAACATCAACGATTGAAATATCGACCAATGACTCCTGATGACAAACACTTCGGAACCACTGGAAAGAGTCAAGTAAAAAAATCCTGCATCTTAGGTACAAAGGAAGTCGCAGGATCCCGTAAGGCAAGTTTGCGGCGCATAGGTCTCACATCCGGGCTCCGGTTTACCACATTCGGACCCGGAGTTCCGTGCCCGCCTCGGGAAGATGCAGCGAGCAAGGTGCCGGCTCCAACAAGCCCGTTTCTATTTTTGGCAATCACCTGTGCAGCAGGTGTGATAAGTCTCTTATTTGCTCGCTGTTCTTGTGACCTTTTCACAAGTCTATTCTACAGTCCAAGTCAGTCCCAATCTCTCATCTCTCTCTTTTCGTGGTCAACTGTGATCTTGCTTTCACGACCAATACGATTGAGACTGGGCTTTGCCCATAAGGAGTCTTGGAAACAGAGCGGATTTAACTGAGAAAAAGTAAAATAGGCGGGTTTCAAACCATTCTTCACAATGTCTCCGAAGGACCTATTATGGTCTTGTTGATCATAACCATGCCGCTGTGCATTGCAGCAACCGCCCTCCGGTTTGTTGCTACTCGGCGTGCCGGCCGGAGGATAGGTTGGGAAGACATCTGTGCCGCGTTGGCTCTTCTCGCATTTTTGGCATACGGATGTTTAGCAATTGGCGGTCAGTTCTTCAATCATCAAGATTACATTTGTAATGGCTGAAATATTCACTGTTCCCCCGTGTAGGGTTTGCGATTACCGGTGGCGTAGACACCGAGGAATTCACTCTTGATCAAGCTGTTGAGACTTCCAAGGTCAGTTGTGCTTTGTGGATAAGTAGGTAATACTGGAATCGTCATACTGATTATTTGTCCAGATGGCCTACGCCGCGGCGCCGTTCTTTGAGATCAACCAGCTCTTTGCGAAGGCCAGCCTTTTGATTGTTTACTATCGCATCTTTTCTGTGGATAGGACGTTCAGGGTCTGCACGCTCATCTTGGCTGCAATCCAACTTGGTTGGTTTATTTCTGTGTTCTTCTCTCTGATCTTCATGTGTGTCCCCGTCTCGAAATGGTGGGATGTGCTAGATTCAGAGGACGGATGGTGTCTCAATGATGCCGCACTTCTTGCTGCCGAAGAAACCATTAACTCATGCGTGGATTTCGCGATGATGGCTTTGGCAATATTCATGGTGAGGAGACTCCAGATCAAGTCGCATGTCAAGAGAAAACTCGCCTTTGTCTTCGTGGCCGGCGGTTTATCCGGGATCCTCGGCTTCGTCAAAATTGTGGAGGTCTACGCAATACCTGATGAAACCGGAAGTAAGAACCAATCTCTTTAGAATTGGCATCGTGTGAATGCAGAGACAGACGCTAACATGAGCACTACACCAGAGACGAACGTTACCAATGGCTTCTGGGACTTGTTGCAAATGGCAGTAACTATATTCTGTTGCTGTGCGCCTCTCTACAAGAACATCATGCCTCCAGAAGGTTTCTGGTCGCGCCTCAAGTCGACCATTTCTTCAGTGGGAAGCACAACTCGTATCAACAGCAACTTCAGCCGGAAGAAAACATCTACTGAAAGCAGTGGAGACGGTGGCTTGGACCATGCTCCGTACGCAACTTGGGGGACTCCCCCTCACCCTCACGGAAACGACCATTCGCAGTATTCATGGGCCGAGGCTGGGACACAGATGAGTGATCAAATTCCGCTGAGGGAAAAGAGTTCGAACCCACAGGTGGCAAGGATGATACAGATTCGGCAGGATGTCCACATGGTCTGAACTCTATGCAATCCCACATGTTGCCAAAACTCGATTAGAGGACAACACGTTCCCTGAGAGATCAGAGATGTCTACAACTCATAACATAATGGCAGACCCAGATTGATCAAAGCAAGCCCGATATGATAGATGCCCTGATGGCTGGCTTCTGGATTCTTCTTTACGGCTCGGTGTCATGGTTGACGACCAGCATCGCATGAGTGTGGCTTGCAACGATTGAGATCCCTGCTGACCTCTACGTATTCCGGAAGAGGGGGGGGGGTTGGGTATACAGCCTTATCTAGCCAAGGCAACCAGTATTAAATGTTCAGCATGTGCTGCAGTGGTTTTGTCCCCTTTGTGCCCATTGTCTTCTTCATTTGTTCATATTTTCCTTTTCTTTCCTGTCTGATGACGAAGAGTAATATTCAGGTCTTAACTGTGAGAAGAACGGTGTGCGAATAGCGCCCTGAACTCAACCATTAAATTACCCCGTGGGCAATCTGAAGCCGTCTTCTTTGTTGGGAGAATGGGCAGTGAACAGACCATTCAATTGATTTCGCTCCGTCGTTTCTTGCTTTCTTTCTTGCTTATCCCCGGCTCTCTCTACTCCTATCTAGAAAATATCTTCTAGTGTCTTGAGTCGTTCAGATGGCTCATCATCTTGGCCGAAATGATGGTAACCAAGCCTGCCAAGGGTTCCCTTGAAATCAAACTCACTCACTTCAGCATCTCATGATCCCATCTCGGATTTGTAGTAATAAGCGTTTGTCGCGACTGCGCGATCGAATGCAACGTCAATCTTAGCCTTCATAATTGCTAATGGCGGTTGAATGCTTTCCCGGGACGCATTGACGGGAAGCCGTGTGTCCGAGCTTGTATATCTTGTTGGAGAGTGACAAGTTGGAAGGGAGTTTGGGGCTTATATAATCACAATCGTGCAAGCCTCTCAATTTAGTTGGGGTCCAAGGGGGGGAGAGGAATGGAACGAGCATCTCGAATTCGACGCGGACCGAAGTTCCCTCTCATTTCATCCCTCTAGCGTTGAGATGGGTTACACAGCGTGCCAATAGTGTCAAGCAATACCCATGCGACCCCGAGTTGCATCAAGGATCGAGTTGGTTACCTTTGTGTCACCCAATTGGTTGCCTGATGTTTGCATGTTGGCTGAGCCGCAGTGTACCACAGTAAGCCCTACCAGGCGCGGGAGGGTTGTGCCCCCACCTGGGCGCCGCCTAAAATGTTGGAGACACCCAGTTGAAACAGAGTGTCGAAGAGGGCGCGTGGTCATTCTATCCCTTGCGACATGCTGCGAATCTGAGCCAAGATGTCGACTGAACAAACGGCAACCCCAGTGCCCGGCATCTCATCACGCCGATTTGCTTGTGACAGATGCCGGGTGCAGAAGGCAAGATGTCTCCGGGAGCATGCGGACCAGGCACGCTGTGATCGATGCAACCGCGCGGATGCGGAGTGTGTCACCAGCCCAATATACCGACGACGTAGCTGGCAAATCATCGCCTACGACAGCCCGAACCTATCCATGCTTGGCGAGGGCACCAAGAAACGCCAACGTCGAGGACAGCAAGACGAAGACCTTCCAACCCCCAGCGAGTCCAATGGGGCTTTCAGCATGCATTTTGCGAACAGCAGTCACAGCACAAGCCCATTTTACAGCGACCAGTTCGCTGCTTTGCCAAGTTCCAGCAGCAGCCTACCCCAACCCCTACCAGTGTCTTCGGCACAACACGCGGCAGGAAATGTTGCGGAATTCGAGGCCATGTTTTCTCAACCAACAGATCCTTCACTCGATTATATCCAAGAGAGTATGGGTCTTTCCGATGACTTCTTCATGCCAGAAACCCTGTCGGCAGCCCAGACTGGTCCACGCGTATCATCTGTTCCATCCCGCGACTATCCGGATTCCATGAGAACCGCAAGCCCGCAGGTCACTGGTCCCAGTCCAACATATAGCGACCCGACTCCCGAATCTGGAGGAGATGGAACTCCTGATAGCAAGGATAGCGGCAACACTCCTCAGCAGGACGCAGACAGTCCTGTCCAACAGCTTTCCAGGCTGGACTATGAGCTTGTCACTCTCTTAACTTTCCTCGAAAAGGGTCGCCCTCATGTTACTATGGAAACCCTAATCTCTCCGATAAACAGCTCAAAGTCGTCGAGGCCCGCGGTGGATGACATACTGAATAGAACACGGGAGTTCGTCGACGTGCTGAAAGCTTTCTCTGGATGTCAACCCTCATCTGCCGCGACGCAAAGTTCCCAAAAGTCTTCCAACCGTCGCTCTTATCCATCAGACACGAGCCGTGGGAGTTTTGAAATGGACCACGATACACCTTCAGACTCATCTTCACGATCCATGGCTTCTGAATCATCATCTTCATCGCCTACAAAGTCCGATTCACGGCCTACAGCAGCATTGGACTCGGCCTCTCTACTCGCCATTCTTACCGTTTACATACGTGTGCTACGGCTTCATTTGGTGATTTTTGCCAATGTTTACGACCTGCTCAAGGAGATCGCCGAAAGTGACGACCCTGTCCTATGTCCAGTCCCTGGTCTGAACTTTAGCTCTTTCCCAATACGTGAGGCCCTCTTTTCTACCTCGTTCGTTGTGCAAGTGCTGACCCTATGCTCCCAGAGTCTGGCAATCTACAGACAATCATTCTCATCCAGATCGTTACCAGCCTTTTTGAGCGCTTGGAAACGCTACTTGGCCTCCCGCGCGAGTTCCGCATCGGAGGCAGGGAACCGGAGTCTCCTGGTTTATTTGGTCGACAAGATTTCATGAAGACAGCCGGTCCTATCATGAGAAACGAGGAAGCAGGGGCCCCGGACCGTGGTAAAGGAGGCGTGAAGGCGCTTCGCAGGCAGATCAAGAAAGCGAAGCAGCTATTAAAAGAAAGTATCGCCCCGTAGATAAGAATAGTGCAGAGAAGAATGAATTGAATGGACCAGATGGTCCTGGAATACATTTGCAAGGCAGGGTCGGAAATTGGAGCGCCTGCGTGTGCTCAGGTGGTATCACCTCAAGCGACTAAACCTTAGACTTGAAGTTAATTGTTCCGCGAGGGCGGCCTAGCCACAGTTCAAATCAATTCGTCATCCAAAAGTATTAGACCTGAAGTCGATCATCCACGGAGACCTTTTTCCATAGACAGTTAACGTGTTCCGGCAGGATCAGTCGGGGCTCGGCTGCAAGGATGTAGCTATTTCCAAGGCGTTATCCCGGACAGACCAGTTGCGGCGCAAAGCCAACGTCGTACAACTATATAAGACTTGATTGGTCTCCCTTCACTGTCTGTGCCGCCAATGTGCGGCTCTGGTGCCAACCTTGGGACATCCTCCGCTCATCGGGCTAAACAGAGGGGGCTAAGGTCGACACCATCATGTGAGATTGGAATACTGTGGTCCGGAGTGGCTGGTAATCACGTTCTTCTTTGGCCTGAAAGCTGATCCGACGCAAGTTAGGCTAAACTTGAGACCGCTTTGGGCCAACAAAGCTGACTGAAGGCGTGTTGGTCGGTACGCGATGCCGATTTTCAGCGTTGCACCAGTCACAACAAAACCCGATGACTGGATATGTAGAGCACTTGCCTACCAGTATATACTCAATAGAAGGTCCATGCCAATGTCCTAAAAGTGACAGCTAGGCTTTGAAACTCCCTAGATATCGTATTCGGCCAGAAACCAAACTGATTCTTCCATCTCCCGCCTCACACTTCTTGCTATCACCGTTACATATCATGGGCGAAGCGATTGCTATTATCGGCAGTGGTGTCCGTCTTCCTGGTGGTGCTAATTCACCTTCTGAGTTGTGGACCATTCTTGAGCAGCCGTACGATCTCCTAACACTCATCCCCGAGACGAGATTCAATGCACAGGGATTTCACCACTCCAATGACCAGTATCATGGGCACTCAAACGTTACTCAGTCTTATCTACTGGACTGCGGCACAACTCATCGACACTTCGATGTAAAGTTCTTCAACATCAACCCGTCTGAGGCAGCTGTCATGGACCCTCAGGTGCGCCTGTTGCTTGAGGTCGTTTACGAGGCACTGGAATCTGCTGGCTTGTCCATTCAGCGTCTACGGGGATCCAACACTGCGGTTTATTCCGGACTGATGATGGGTGACTATGAGAGGGTGATGCTCCGAGACGAGGATACGACTGGGGCATATCACGTCACAGGTACAACCCGATCACTTGTATCGAATAGGGTATCGTACTTCTATGACTGGCACGGGCCTTCTATTACGATCGATACTGCGTGCAGCTCCAGCCTGGTCGCCGTCCACCAAGCTGTTCAGCAACTACGGTCTGGGCAGTCAGACATCGCCATAGCAGCAGGCGCAAATCTAATTCTTGATCCGCAGTACTATATCACAGAGAGTAAACTTCACATGCTATCATCTGATGGCCGATCTCGAATGTGGGACGCCGATGCCAACGGATATGCTCGTGGAGACGGCATTGCGTCCGTGGTGCTCAAAAGACTAAGAGATGCCCAACTCGATGGAGACCACATCGAGTGCATCATTCGCGAGACTGGCGTCAACCAGGATGGGCATACCATGGGAATCACTATGTTAGTTACCTCAATATTGTTGTCCCAATGTGTGCACGTGGCCACGCACTGCTAGGTGTCATGGCATGCTGTACAAACGCTGAATTTGCTCAGGCCGAATCCCAAGGCACAAGCACAACTGATACAAGACTGTTATCGACGTGCCGGCCTTGATCTGACCAAGGCGTCTGACCGCCCCCAGTATTTTGAAGCGCATGGCACAGGAACCCCCGCGGGCGACCCAGCAGAGGCAGAAGCCATCAGCCTCGCTATGCCGCCAATCGACGGAAGCATCCTTCGTGTTGGAAGCATCAAGACGGTGATGGGGCACGCGGAAGGGGCTGCTGGATTGGCTGCTTTGGTTAAGACTTCCCTGGCCCTGAGGAATGCGATAATCCCTCCAAACATGTTACTGGGTCGTATGAATCCAAATGTCGCCCGTTTCACCAAGAACGTTGAGGTTCCTACTTCAGCAGAATCATGGCCGTGTCAAAATGTCGGGAAAGCTCGCAGAGCGAGCGTGAACAGGTAAGGTTTCCTGGACGTGACATATTGATTAGTCGCCTCTTCTAACCGTTGATAAACAAGCTTTGGATTCGGCGGCACCAATGCACATGCGATTCTGGAAAGCTACGACCCCATTCCAAAGGCTCAGCTGGGAGAGGCTCCCGGAGGGGACAGCACGGTCTTCTTGCCATTCGTCTTTTCATCCAAATCCGAGTCGTCCCTGATCTCATATCTGGTATCCTTCAAAAGGTGGTTGCAACGAAATGAAGCTACAGTCTGCCTCCCCGATCTTGCATACACACTCTGTGCACGGCGCTCGACTTTTCCAGTGTCTATTGCTCTTGCTGCTAGCTCAGCCGCGGAATTGAGCGACAAGATCGAGAAAGAGCTGGAGAACATTCGCCTAGATAGCGCGGCAATCTATAGAGGGCCCAAGATAAGTACAAATAGGGTCCTACTCATTTTCACTGGGCAGGGAGCTGCCTGGCCCGGAATGGGAGAATCCCTTGTCACCAAGTCACCTGCGTGCCGAGGGTTGCTGCAGAGGCTGGAATCGCGACTTGCGAACTTACCTGCCCCTGGTCGCCCCAATTGGTCCCTGACCCAAGAGCTGCTGAGACCGGATTCGACAAATTTCGGCAACGCGGCTTTGGCTCAGCCATTGTGCACGGCACTTCAGATACTTCAAGTCGAGCTTCTGAGATCCGCAGGGATTTCCTTTACAGCTGTGGTTGGGCACTCTTCCGGGGAGATCGCAGCAGCGCACGCCGCTGGCCTCCTTTCAGCAGAGGATGCGATTTGCATCGCCTATTACCGTGGTCTAAAGTGCTCTTCGAATCAGAAAACAAAGACCCAGGCTGGAGCCATGATGGCCATTGGTTCCTCCGTTGACGACATCCAAGCCCTATGTGAGGAGCCCGAGATGCGAGGTCGTGTTTGTATTGCAGCGGTCAATTCTTCTTCTAGCATTACCGTGTCCGGCGATGCAGACGCCATCCAAGAGATGAAAATGATCCTTGAGGATGAGAAAAAATTCGTGCGAATCCTGCGAGTTGATCAGGCTTACCATTCACATCATATGGTACGATGCTCTCAACCATACTTGGAGTCGCTCGCCGCCCTTGACTTGAAGATCAATGCGAAAGAAGAAGGAAACTGTGCATGGTTTTCAAGCGTTCTCGACGGGAGAGAAATGAGTAATGACCTCCAGACATTGAGAGGAGAGTACTGGGAAATGAATCTGGTAAAGCCGGTCTTGTTCAAGCAAGCGGTCCAAAATGCTTTCACATCTCAAGGTCTATACGACTTGGTGATTGAAGTTGGGCCTCACCCGGCACTGAAAAGTCCAACATCTCAGACAATCAGCGAACTGTCTAACAGGGAAGTCCCTTATTGTTGTCTTTCAAACAGAGGAGAGGATTCCATACTTGCAGCCGCTTCTGCTCTCGGGTTTGTCTGGATGCGCCTCGGAGACAGCGCTGTGGATCTCGAAGCCTATGGCAACTTCGTGGGAGGCCGAACACAGTTCAACCTACTGAAAGAACTACCAACCTATTCATGGGATCATGAGACCGAATATTGGCATGAGTCTAGGCTGGCACGAGCAACTCGGACTCGTACCGACGTAGCTCACGAGCTACTCGGCCACCTGTCACCAGACAGCACCGACCATCTAAAACGTTGGCGCAATATTCTACGGCCTCAGGAAGTAAATTGGCTCCAACATCATCGTCTTCAAGGCCAAATCGTGTTTCCGGCTGCTGGATATATCGTGGCGGCGATAGAAGCTTCAGCACTGCTTTGCCAAGCAGAGCCAACGCAGGTGATCGAGGTTTTGGACCTTGAGATCGTCAAAGCTCTGACCTTTGACCGCGACGACTCAAGCATCGAGACAATTTTCTCTGTCATGAACATGACATCCCATGACGGGATCTTCAGGGCTGATTTCACTTACCACGGCTCCGAATGGGACGGACAAGGCCCAATTCAGCTGCTTGCCAGTGGACGCCTACAGGTCTCTTCCGAAAGCTATAAATCCGTGTCGCTACCAAAGCGCAAGACAAGCCCCCGGAATCTCATGCCCGTCCGATCGACTGAATTTTACGAGGCGCTAGAGAAATCCGAATATGAGTATTCGGGTCCATTTGCAGCTTTGCGCGGCATCTCGAGAAAGCTTGGCTGCGCCAAAGGAGAAATTGACGTCAACAATGATACAGGCATGCTTGTACATCCCGCGACCTTGGACGCGGCCTTTCAATCAGTCCTTGCTGCACATTCGTATCCTTCCGATGGAAGGCTCTGGTCAATGCATGTGCCAAAATCCGTCCGCGCAATCAGGATCGATTCTCGCCTCTGTCTCAGCCAGAAAGAATGCAACAAAGGCGTGTCCTTCGATGCCATCCAGTCCCCAGATTCAGATGATTTGGAAGACGATATCGAGTTGTACTCGCCGGATTCGCTTAGTGCTATGATACAGGTAGAAGGGCTTCTCTGCGTGCCGTTCTCACGGGCAGCAAACCAGGCGACTACCGTCAAATTCTCTCACATGGTGTGGGATTTTGACACACCGGACGCTTCGCTTGCAGCATATGATGGACAGCCAACTTCCCAGGATGAGAAAGTCGCTGGGCTACTTGAGAGGGTTGCAGTATTCCATCTTCGAGAGCTGGATCGGGGAGTTGCACAGGACCATCCGTCGAGGACAACAGGACCACTCAGCCTCTACTACAAATTCGCATCACATGTTGTGACAGACTTGGCGACTACATCACCATTCTGGGATCCTCAGTGGGAACATGACACACCCGAGTCTGTGACAGAAATTTGCCAGCAACATGGCGACATGGTCGACTTCAAGTTGCTCCAAGCTATTGGAGTCAACATCATTGAGATTGCGACTGGGGCAAGACAGGCGATCGAGGTCGGCATGACTGACAATCTGCTAGCAGACTACTACCAAAATGCGATGGGCATGTCTGTCTATACAAAATATCTGGCAAGATTGGTCAAGCAGATTGCGCACAAGAATCCTCATATGCATATTCTTGAGGTTGGAGCAGGAACTGGGGGAGCCACTCGTGCAGTTTGCGCCGCGATTGGTGAAAGCTTTGCGTCATACACCTTCACTGATGTTTCCTCCGGATTCTTCGACGCTTCTCAGACCATCTTGGGCGAGCTGTCCCACAGATCGACCTTCAAAGTATTGGACATCGGTCGAGATCCACTAGACCAGGGATTTCAGGACTCAGAAAATTCATACGACCTGATCGTGGCTTCCATGGTGCTGCATGCTACGCCGGATCTGGGCTCAACCCTTCGGAACGTTCGAAAGCTGCTTAGGCCCGAGGGCTACCTCGTGGTTCTTGAAGGCCGCAACAACAACGCCTTCCGAGTTGGGACCATATTTGGGGCGTTCCCTGGCTGGTGGCTGGGTTCTGAAGACGGCCGCGTTCTGTCTCCCTGTGTCGACCTGCATCGATGGGATGGACTTCTCCGCAACTCAGGGTTCTCTGGCTGTGACACAGTCACTCCAGACCCAAACCCGCTCGTTATGCCAATGACGCTTTTTGTGTCACAAGCTGTCGATGACAGGGTATCTTTCTTGCGCGACCCGCTTTCCCTAGATCCCGAGCATCGATCCGCCCTGGTACCCCAGCTCTCCACGCAGAACCTGTTATTATTGGGGGGTGCCACATGCAAGGCATCTGCAATAATTAATGAGCTCAAAACGCTTGCAGAGCCCTACTATGGAAGTGTGAACATAGTCGAGTCTCTTGCCGCCATTGAGCCTACTGATGTAGGTTCGCGGACCACTGTCCTAAGCGCGATCGACCTGGACGAGCCCGCGTTCGCACAGTTGAATGAACGAACATGGGAGGTCATCAAAGCGCTCCTGAATGCGGCACCATCAATTTTATGGATCACTCATCGAAGTGGGAGCAACAGCCCCTACGCGAATATGATGAAAGGCATGCTTCAGACGAGCTCGCGAGAGATTCCGACATTGGAGTCGCAGGTCATCGAATTGGAGGATGTTGAGCTGTTCAACTCGCGGGTTCTGGCTGAATCTCTCCTCAAATTCCAGGCTCGCATCACTTGGAAAACGCACGACGTTTCATCATCACCAATCACCAAGGTGGAACAGAACATGGTCTTGACCGCGGACGCGAAGGCCCTGGTACCACGCCTGATGCCAAGCCACATGTTGAATTCTCGATACAACTCTTGCCGGCTACCCGTGAAAAGTAATTATTTCATGGATGAGCTCGAGAATGTCCGAATCGAACGAACCGGGTACTCAATTGTCCTCCGAAATGTGAGTATGCGTGAGGGCCAACGCGAGCAAAAGGCACACATGCGTGTGCGCCAGTCTATTCTCTCGGCTATCAAAGTCTCCACGACAGGTTTCCTATTCCTTTCGATTGGTGAGAATGTGGTCTCTGGAGAGCAAGTTGTCTCTCTTTCCGAGAATAATTCTCGCCATGTGGTCCCGTGGGCTGAAGCAATATTTCCTTCCGGGCCTGGCCTTGGCAGCAATGCAGAGCCTCTGGAACTTTTGTCTCAGCATCTGCTCATTTCTGCATTCTTTGACGGTCTGTCACAGGGTGAAAAGGTCATAATACACGAGCCTGACGAACATATCTTAGCCGCCGCCCTGCTGCAAAGCCGCGATGTCAATATAGACGTCATTTGTACGACCGGAACGCCGAGCAGAAGTTCCGAAGTCAGTTGGATTCACCTCGAAGAATACTCGTCCGAAAGAACCATACGCTCTCGCATACCAGATGGAGTCTCGGCATTCTTGGATCTGTCATCGCGCGGTGGGCTTGCAGATGGAATTCACGCTGTTCTCCCTCGATCCTGTCGCATCGATAACATCGAAACTCTGAGCTCTGAGACATCCTGGGTCCCCGTGGCATCGCACAAAACAGATATTCTCAGACGGCTGCAGAACGCCGTGGCCTATACCGAGCTATCCATGTCAGCAATCAGTTCTAACACGCTGTACTGCTTGCGAGCACCAACACTGAGGTTTTCAGACCTCCCAGACAGCTCCGAAGGATTGGAGCCATTTTCAATTCTCGACTGGAATCCAACATCAAGTGTATGTATCACCGAGCAACCGGTAGATTCCTACCCGCTCTTCCGACCTTCTGGAACGTATTGGCTCGCAGGTCTGAGTGGTGGCCTTGGGCTCTCACTTTGTGAATGGATGATTCGCCATGGAGCCAAAAATGTGGTTATTTCCAGTCGCAATCCAGACGTCGATAAACTTTGGCTCGAAGAGGTCAATATGCAGGGATTAACTGTCAAATTGATTCCCTGTGATCTGACTGACAAGGCCCGTGTGACGGCCGTCTACAGCTCAATATGCTCCACGTTGCCTCCAATAATTGGAGTAGCTCAGGGGGCAATGGTCCTCCACGACACGTCGGTCGGCGACATGACGTTCGATATGCTGTCCAAGGTACTAGAGCCAAAAGTGCAAGGAAGCTTGCATTTGGACGAGCTCTTTCAGCAGAACACTCTTGACTTCTTCGTGTTCTTCTCATCTGTTTCCACTGTGGTCGGAAATCCAGGGCAATCCAACTACTCAGCAGCCAATTCCTTCATGGAGGCCTTAGCGGCAAGAAGGCGGCAATGCGGTCTGGCTGCTTCAATTATCAACATCGGCCCCGTTGTTGGCGTCGGATATATTGCACAAGAGGGCATACACACAAAGACCGTCCAATCTCAATCTAAGGGATATGTGGGCATTTCCGAACGCGACTTTCACCAATTGTTTGCGGAAGTCGTGCTCGCAAGCCCACCAGACTCTGTGCTTCCAATGGATATCACAACAGGTGTGCAGCCAATACAACCCAGCAGCATGGGCGAGAGTGCCCCTGGCTGGGCTTCAAATCCAATGATGAGCCACTTTGTCCGCAATTCCTCACCAACATCTCAGCCTGTCAGTGGATCTCGGTCAGTGCTACCAACGAAGGCTCAACTTGGTGAGGCAAGATCACGATCAGACGTGCAGCGTATCGTCCGAGACGCATTTATCCCAAAGCTCTGCAGCTTATTCCAGATCAGTACTAAAGATCGTGATCGAGGTGACCTAGCGAGCATTCGCCTGGACGAGATAGGAGTCGACTCGCTGTTGGCTGTTGAGGTCCGGGGCTGGTTCATGAAGACGTTAGAAGTCAACATCCCAGTATTGCGGATCTTGAATGGTGCCTCTGCTGGAGAGCTAATCGAAATCGCCTGCGATGGAATCCCGGGCTCTCTGATACCAAACGTTTCAAGGGATACCGGAGAACTTCCAGAGCCCAACGAACTGCTCACCAGTCCCGTTCCAATTGCACCTATTTTGTACGAGAGTTCCAGCCCTGCTACTTCACTCCTTGCCCAAGACAACACTACTCCAGAGACGCCGTCGACTGTCGAGACCGTGTCTTGCTTGAGGTCGTTCAAACTATCATTTAGTCAAATTATGTTTTGGATTGTGGCCTCGACTTGCGAAGATCCGAGAACTTTGAATCACTCGGGCACATTCCGTTTGTCAGGCCATCTGCGCACTGGAGATCTTGGAGCTGCAGTCTGCGCGGTAGGGCGACAGCACGAGGCCCTCCGAACCTGCTTTTTCGAAATGCAAAGTGAGGCCCGGCAGGGAGTGATGGAGTCAGGCACACTTTACCTTGAACAGCGAATGATCCACAGCTTGGAGGAGGTAGAAGAGATACGAATGCAACTCCACAACCACACTTACGATATCGGACGCGGCGAGACAATGCGAGTTGTGCTTCTCTCATTGACGGACACGGAGCATTACTTCATCATTGGTGCTCATGGGCTGGTCATGGACGGCATTTCATTTCAGGTTTTCATGGAAGACCTCGCAAAGCACTACACTTCTTCGGGCAGAGCCGCAAACGAAACGCGGCAGTTCGAAGAGTTCGCGGAGAGACAGCACCACGACCACGATACAGGTATATTTGAAGATGCATTGGCTTTTTGGAAGTCGGTATACACCACCTTTCCTCCTGAGCTGCCGATCATGAGGGTTTCAGACGTCAAGTCACGCCCTACCCTGGCGTCGTATGACAACCAGCGCTTTGATGTCAGAATTGACTCTACCACCAGGGCAGCAATACAGGCTGCATGTCGTCGCAACCGTGTCACTGCATTCCAATTCTTCCTCAGCATCTTGAGAGTTCTCATCATCCGCCATGGGGGCGCTGAGTGCGAGGACATGTCCATAGGCGTGGGAGATGCCAACAGAACAGAAGACGGCATGATGGAAAGCATTGGAATGTTCCTGAACATTCTACCGCTGAGATTCCGCACTGAGCACTCAGACTTATTCAAGGACGTCCTGCTCGATACGCGAGATAAAATGTATGACGCACTCAGGCACTCATGCGTACCCTTCCAAGTTCTGCTTGATGGGCTCGAGTCTCCACGGACCGCACGATGCACGCCGATCTTCCAGGCGTTTATCGACTATCGCCAAGGCCAACGGGAAAAGACATCATGGGCAGATTGTGAATTGGAGATGATCGCCTTTCAAGCCTCCAAGACACCGTACGATGTGGCTTTGGACATCATAGATGACACCGATGGTGAATGTCTTCTGATGTTCCAGGTGAGGGAAGACATTTACGACAAGCACGCAGCTCGTCGACTTGCCACAAGCTACCGCCACCTGGCGGGGGCTTTTGCCATGGAACAGAATGTGAGCCTGTGTAGTCCAGGTTTATTCACTGAGGAGCAGACACAGGAGGCTCTGCGATCCAGTCGAGGTAAGTCGTATGCTCCATGCCACGATTGGGAACTAATCAAAGGGCTGACGGAGAATATGTAGGCCCTTCTCATAACTCAGAATGGCCTGAGACCATCAGTCACAGGTTTGCCGATGTTGCCAGAGACTTTCAAGATGATGCTGCCATCATTTCTGCGGATGGATCCGTTTCCACGTATGCGATGCTATCAGACCACGTCTATGCCATTTCTTACGCACTTCGCAAAGCCGGTGCGAAGCCTGGGTCGAAAGTGGCTGTTCTCCAAGAACCAACGGCCTTATGGGTCGCTTCTTTCCTTGCTGTATTACACTGCGGAGCAACCTACGTACCCTTGGATTTGAGTATTCCTTGGGCTCGACTTTCCACAATGGTTAACGACTGCCAAGCGAGCATAGTGCTCCTAGACTCCACTACAGAAGCTCAGGTGCACAACATGGAGTGCCCGCATTTGAACAGAATCAATGTGGAGAAGGTTAGCTGGGATCAAAGATCTCAGGATGATGTCTACGTGTCTGCCAAAGCGAAAGAAGCTGCAATGATTCTGTATTCAAGCGGATCGACCGGGACACCAAAAGGAATTGTGCTGGGGCACGACGGCCTGAAGAACTGGATCGAGCCCATGAAAACCTTCTGTCGGATCGGTAAGGAGACTGTCTTGCAGCAGAGCTCAATGAGCTTCGACATGTCATTCACTCAGATTGCAACGGCACTACTCTTTGGTGGCACCCTCTGCCTGGTTCCTCGAAATTTACGTGCCGACGCCTCCGCCATTGTCGACTTGTTGGCTTCCAGGGGTATCACCTACACGTGCGCGACACCGTCCGAGTACTCGAGCTGGTTGAGATATGGTTCCGAGGAGCTGATCCGTGGTTCACGATGGAGCTTGGCTGTTTCAGCAGGTGAAGGGGTGACCGACGCGCTCCTCCAGCAGCTCAAAGCTCTTGAAAAAGAGGACCTGAGGTTGTTCAACATGTACGGACCAACGGAAATATCAATTGTGGCTACAGCAATTGAGGTGCCCTATCTGAGGAAACTTGTACCCGGAAAGCCTATTTCGGCAGGGCTTCCGTTACCCAACTATTCCGTGTATGTCGTTGATGAATACCTGCATCCCCTTCCAGCAGGGGTTCAGGGCGAAATATACATCGGTGGTGCGGGTGTTTCATCAGGATACCTCAACAATCCCGCGCTGAATGCGGAAAAATTCGTTGTTGACGTCTTTGCATCAGAGCACTACAAGTCTCAAGGGTGGACAAAGATGCATCGAACTGGAGACGTAGGCCGTTGGGCTGAGGGCGGTGGCCTACTTGTGGAAGGACGGGTTTTAGGCGACACGCAAGTCAAGCTACGAGGTCTCCGCGTAGACTTGCGCGACGTTGAGGTTGCAATTGTCAACGCCGGTAAAGGTGACATTGCTGAAGCCGTCGTCACCATGCGAAAACGGCTTGGTTCCCACTCGACGGATTCGGACTTTCTGGTAGCACATGTCGTGTTTGACCGTCGTTGCGACACCAGATCTCATGACCGCCTAGCTTTCTTGAACTCGATGGTATCGCACCTATCATTGCCACGATACATGTGTCCTGCAGTCTGTGTACCAGTGGATCAGTTGCCCAGAACGACTTCACTCAAGTTGGATCGCAAGGCTGTTGCGGAGCTTGACGTTTCCCCGTTCCAGGAGGGTGAAACGCGCGACTTCATTACAGATTCACAAGAGCTTACGGAGAACGAGCTTCGGCTGAGGGATCTCTGGGCTGAGGTTATACCAGGTTTGAAGGCGACAAACATTGCGAATATTACTGGACTGGCCGATTTCTTCCATATCGGAGGCACTTCGCTTCTTCTCCTGGCTCTTCAAGCTCGTATAGGGGACACGTTTGGTAACAGGATTCCTCTGATACGCATGTTTCAGTTCTCAACACTTCATGCAATGTCTCAACTCCTCGGGGAACGCGTCACGGTCACCCGTACTGAAGAGAGCGGCTTGATAAATTGGGACGATGAAACCAAGATCTCACTATCAGTACAGCATTCGTTGAGAGAAGGACCCTCAGCACTATGCAGTAACCTCGAAGGCCACGAGGATGGTACGTCCGAGAGACGGAACATGCATGGGAAGATCGTGGTCCTGACGGGGTCAACGGGGTTCTTGGGTCGGGCGATTCTATCTGCTCTGGCGGCTGATAGCCGCGTTGAAACCGTCCACTGTGTTGCTGTCCGTGACGCGACGCGCAGGAACAGTGAAATTATTGCAGATTTGGTGGAAATTGACAAGGTCAGGATCTACGACGGCGACCTTAGTCTTCCGCGGTTGGGCCTGTCCACGGAGACCGCACACCAAATCTTCTCCAAGGCGAACAGCGTGATTCACTGTGGAGCTGACGTCTCCTATCTCAAGGGGTATGCCTCACTTCGGCCTGCCAACCTGGAATCCACAAAGGAACTCGCAGCGCTGTGCTTGCCTTACCGAAACGACTTCCACTACATATCCACTGCTGGTGTTGGCATTTTTGCGGCTTTGACGCGGGGTCAAGACCATGAGTTCACCGCTTCATCTGCGGCAGCGTTTCCCCCTCCTGTGGATGTCGCTATGGTTTCATCCGGAATGAATGGAGACGGAAACAATTACAGGGCTATGACAGCCACCAAATGGGCAAGCGAACGCTTTCTGGAACGCGTTGTTGATGCAGCCGTTCCAGCATGGAATGTGCATATACATCGGCCGAGCCTTATTGTCAAGGACCAAGGAAAACACGATCATTTCCATATTGGGACAGACCTTGCGAGAAACATACGCCACTATTCGCGCGTCCTCCACGCTGTCCCCATCATTCAAACTGGTGCGGGTGGGAGCCGCGCGGGTGGATGTCTTGACTTGGTGGAATTGGACGAGGTAGTTACTGGTATCAACCGCTCTGTGCTTGGCAGCGGAGAATCAACTTTCCAAGGGAGAAGCAACCCCCGATTCGTTCATCACTTAGGAGGGGTGAAGCTACCCATTGGAGATCTAAGAGTCTTGTTACAAGAAGGGATACCTAATGAGCTCAAGGAACCAGGAGATCCCAAATCCCCCACTCTCGATGCTGGCGAGTTCGAGGAATTGCCGATTGACGAGTGGGCTGAACGAGCACACGATAGTGGTATGGATCCAACGGTTGCCACCCTTCTGAAAACTCTTGACAGCTCTGGGGATACCGTTTTCCCTAGGTTTGCCGGAACTTGATTGTGGTGTCGGGACTACTAGTGTCGTGATCCGAGAGCTGGTGAGGAAATTTGTACAGGATCTGCTGTTCTCCTTACAACTTGGGATATTATTTTCATTGTCAGTTTTCGGAAGGGTAACAGAGGACAAGACTATTATTATCAGTCAATTAATGCATCCATGCATATCTTTTCAGATGGGTAGAAATACTGAGCAAACATGTTTGTAATGTGAAGGTCAGCTGATATGCGCAGCTTGAATAATCCGAGTTCAAGTGCAAAATATAGGATCACACATGATAAGCTTTGTGCGTAAACAGACCGATATTAATTACACCAGGAAGACTGCGATCTTCCGATATATATGAGCTCTACAAGGCAACAGAAGAGCCGCCTATCGCAGACACTTGTGTGAGCAGAAACCAATAAGCTATTTTTGTCGCTAGATACTGGAAAGGAGGTGTTGTCTTCCCCTGCACCAGAGCCTCCGCTGGAGGGGTACAAGACGCCCGCCGATGAAGTGCATACTGTCTTTTAAACCGCCTTTCATACAGACTTAAGCATCCGCCCATGACTTGCTCAAAAACCCGCAAACATGACCTACCTGATGGACTACGTCAGGCTGCGGGGACCGCCCTCACCCGCTTGACTTACCGTCTACCCTGTCGAGACGCAGGCCATGGAATGGGGTGCCTCCCAGCCCAAATTTGTTGAGATCGGCGGAAACACGGGACATTAGGCCGCGCAGTTCAAGCTTAGATATCCGGGCGTGCCTGGGCGAGTCACCTGGTAGGGTACCCAGGGATCCTTAACAAGGCCCTGTCCACGACCTGCGTTAAGGCATTAACTCACAATATCTTCGAAATATTACCAATTAAAAGTGCTAAATTCTACTTCTTATTACACGTCTTTCACAACCTTACGCCAAGAAAAGCTTATAGTCTTCTTTAGTTACTTAGAGTAGCCATAGTAAGTAAGTTAAGAATACTTATTAATAAAGTAATACCTCTAAAAACACATAATATTACTTACTATTACTAAAAGTTAAAGGTTTATAATTTATAATTATTTATTAATTAATTATTAACTAATAAATTACTTAATTAATAAAAAACTATACCTTACTTAAGTACTTTAGTACTTATAATATAACCCTTTAACTTAATT